>JAOXJM010000002.1:34265793-34291377 GCA_026413425.1 Tringa solitaria
GAAGATTTGATGGGTAGAAGGGGAGAGAAAAACCCAAAATTCTTCACAACCTTACTAACGATGTTTTTATAAAGGTTTTATTGTCTTTGATATACACACGCTGCTCCTATTGAGGTAGCTAATGGAAGCTTTGCAGGAATATCTACAGTAGAACAGACCCTGCAGCTGTTAACCTGAAATTATTCTCATTTATCATTTGAAGAAAGGAAAAAGAGACCTATTTAAACTTCTCGTGGTAAAAATACTGTAAAAGCTTTTACTATGTATATGTAAGCAATCATTATCTGTTTCCACCTACCACTTTTCTCACCAAGAATGTTATAATTTTTCTTCAGGAGCTCTTTCCAGTTCAGGGTGGGCACTACACAATCATTGGAGAGCAGATCACAAATATTGTCCTGGAGCTCCAGAGGCAGAATTGCCTCCCCCAAGATTTTCCTGCTGACTCTGAGCCCATTTCAGGGAATTTTAGTGTCTGCATCTATCACAGACAGAGAAAAGTAGAAATCAGTGATTCCCGTTGTGTCCTTTTGCATAAGTTTACAGGGAGATGGGCTGTGCTGAAGAAATGGGCTGAAAAAGAAGAACCTTATCAAAAGAGAGGTGACTTCTCGTCAAAGCAAGCAAACAGCTGTGCTGCACAGTATGGTCAGAACCCAAATCTGAGAAGGAATACACCAAGTTGTCTTTTCATGCTCTGTTAATGTGACTGAGTATGGCACATTTAAGAAGCTGTATAGAAATAAAGATAAACTGATACTTCATGCTTTGCCACAGACCTCTTGTGCAAATGTCATCTTTCAGGTGATAAGTTCAAAAGCTTTAGCAAGATAAGTACTACCAGTGCAGCCTTATAATAAAAAAACAATTTAAGTAATTAAGGAAGAAGTTTTCTAGATAACTGATTTGATTATCATAAGATAAACTTTAATACACTTTAATAAAGTTGATAGCTCCATGTGCTGCTGAAGCTTGCTGAGTTGGACGGTAGGATGGCAGACAGAGCTCAGCTGAAGCATCTGCCTAGTGGGCAATGACCTATTCATTCAGGAGGAAGAGTCCATCAGACTCGTTATCTTTTCCATCTCCACCAAATGGACATGAAGAGGATGAGCGGGGACAGAAGAATGCCAGCACACACATACAAGCCACTGCTTCCAAGGTTTGCACGAGACCTTCAGAACTGTTTCCCGCCACTGACAACCTGTCCCTACCAATGAACCTGTTCCCAGGTTTGTTAGCAAAATGGGCAGGGAAGTCTTTGAACAATATGGAAACATAGGCTTGTGCCTGTCTCTGAAATAAAACATAAAAAGTATATTCTCTGGTACAAATGGATTTGTTTTATAAACCTACCCACCCACACCCAGAGCAAAAGCAGAACCTGCATGAGAATTAATACCTCGTGTTTGTAATCACACATTATTTTCTTCTGCATAAACCACAAACAAGTGTTAACTGGAAAGCCTTAATGAAGCGTAATGACTTGGTTGAGGGGAGAAGTCAGCAGGGGCCAGGCAGGCAGCCCCAGCACACAGGTCTAACGGTTCCCAGCCCTAGTTTGGTTTTGTTCCTCTTACTTTTATCCCCCTCTCTTCCATTTCTCCCAGCAGCAAAAAGTTGTACGAAGTCAACACGCCACGCTACATCCCGAGAGGGTGAGTGTGTGAAATTCCCAGGCTCTCTGCAGTCACCGGTGTTGACAACCCTTCCCCTTCCACACAACTGCAGTCTGAAGCAGCTGCTGGCTGGGACTTGTGCGTGGTTATAGAACTGGGCAGGCAGATAGAAAGCTGCTTTTCTTTACTTGCTCTAAGTGGTGGCACAGTGCTTGAGCCTCTAAATGAAGTCACAAGAAAATATTTTTTTTGTTGATGTATCAGTTTCAGAATGTCCAACCCATCAAAGATTTTTTTACCACCGTGTTAAGTGAGAGATTTAAAAATTGTTTTAAAGAGAGAGATCAAAACTTTAAAAAATTTGAGACTGACTCAACAATATATATTTCTTTCACATAAACACATATTTGCTAGAGCTTATAGAGTGAAAATTAAGGAATACACTTTCTTTTGCAAGACTAAGAATAGGCAGGCTTGGGAATATAATGTTCTGTATTTCGTTTAGCCTAACTCAAACTAAATTATCATCAAGGCAAGATTATGGATAGCTAGCTTGTATTCTTTAACCCAGATATATCTCACTTCAAGCTCTGAAGAATGTTAAAAACACATTAAGTAGAAAATTACTAAGATGGCTAATTAAGTCTTATCGAAGAACACATCTGCAAGTATACATGCACTGGCAGCTCTTCCATCATAAGTTACTCTCATTACAAAAAGTAGAAACCAGTCCTTGTGGGGAAAATCAGGCAGTTACTTCAAGAAGAAAATATTTATACATTATTAAAGGACTGATTTTTCAAATACCTGACGTTAATTTAATGAAGATGGAAATCATGCCTATATTCACCCATCTGTTTGATGAAGGCTTTGCTGAATATTTCAGGAAGGAGAAATTGGCTTCTTTCAACACCATTAGAGAGACTTAGTCAAAAGCAGGTGCTGCAGAAAATTATTTTAGTGGATTACTATCCCCCATTTTCCCCTTAGATTCAAATAATGTAGGATGAAAGAAATGCAGCTTTCAGTTCACCTCATGAAATGCCTGTACCAAAAGGAGGGTTCATTTGTCCTTTGAGTTGGAAGTTGAAATCCAGGTTCCTCTTTTCCCCTGCATTTCTGAATGAGCCTTAACAAATCTATTGAACTCTTCTGTCTACACTAACCAAACCCTGGGGTTAGTGGACACCTACAGAAGCATTACAGTCTGGAAAGAGTTGTGTCATATACCTTATAGAAGATTCTGAGTTCTCTATTGTTGTTGATGTTATTATTACTAGTATGATCTCTAAGGTCCCTTCCAACCTAGAAGATTCTGTGATTCTGTGATTATTATAATCTGCAGTTTTTCTATAGGATTAGCTAGGACAAGGAGCAGCCCCAGTCTCACAGGAGAGACCATGTAGCTGTAACCACTGTTCTTCACACTGTGAGTCCACAGCACGTGTTTGTTCCCTGTGGTCGATGCCGAGGTCAGATCGTCTGCCTCACGTCCAACGTGGGAACCTCACCTTTGATACAGGGGTGAAAGCTGTGAGGATTAACTTGCACTCTTTCATACAGACCATTGCTCTGAACGACACAGACAGGATTTGCAGAACCTTTCAAGGCATATTTAGAAGAGGAATTATCTGCATTTAGCTAGCTGGAAAGTACCAGTCACTGGAATTTCTCCAAGAACTCTTTTTACAAAGTAAAATATTTGGAAAGTACATTTGCAATCAATTTAAAGAAAAGGTGCATTTTATATTAAAACTCTCATACTCTGGTTAAAACACTCACTTTGACTATTATTTTCTAAAATGGAGTGTTACAAGATCCAAGCACAATATACTGTGCCTCGCAGAGCAGAGTTAATAAACAGGGTAAAGTTTCACCAATGCAAGTTGAGATTTTGCTTCTCTTTGATTATTCCCCTTTTCATCCTGACCCGTGCCACTATGAAATAAAAAGAGCATGCATCACAGTAAATTTTGAAGATGAAAGTTAGGGTCATAGTTATGAAAAACAGAAACTGAGACTGATTTTCCCCAAAGCAGGCCTAGATTCCTAAAAAAATGGAGGTGGTTTCCAAAGCTGCTTATCAGACTAGTATTTGAGAACTACTGGGCATGTAGCCTTTCAGAAGTCTCTGACTATTTAGGGGGTTAAAGCCTATCAAACCTCACAAGTCATTTAGGAGGATGTATCACATGAGAAAACTAGTGAAAAACTCCTACCCTAAATCACGTAATTGCTTTAAAAATGTATGACTCTCCAGACTTTTTGGCCTAGATCAACCCAGTGGCAGGTTTTGGTGAAAAAGCACCATCACTGATGGTGATGCCTGACCCAGGAATCTCTTACAGTGACGATTCTTGTGCAGAGCTGACAGTTTCAAATGAAACCATAACTTTACCCCTTATGACAGAAGGCAGAAACTGTTACCGCTAGAGTTATAAATCCAGAAAAGTTTTTAAATATTTTTAAAAGCAAGTAAAATGAATCTGATTGTTTATTTTACCCTTTCTTGTTTTACATATGCTGCACTGGATCTATCTGGAACATAAGAGAAGAAAATAAACTATGCCAGGCTTTGGCAGTGCTAAGCCTGGTGTGTTATGGTTTTCTAAAGTTAAGTGTGCTACATTAAATGTGCTAAGCGAAGGGAAGATATAGGATTGTTATTGTAGAGGGCATTTTGATTCTTTGAAATGGCAAAGGGTTGATGAAAATAGTAAGACCTCCTTACATCTCACATCTTGGAGGATCTTAATGCACTTTAAAAATTGCTCTTAAGAGGATGACCTCACCCAGTGCTGGTACATGCTGATCCAACGGATCCTAACACAGCCCTTATTAACGGCAGCACTGTGTTTGCAAAGAGCAAAATAAGAAATAACATATCCAGTTGAAAATGCAGTGGGAATTTGGACAAAGCCATTGGGGACTCCAGCCAGAACATGCGGACTAACACCCAAATTCTCACAAAACGTGCTTTTGGGGTCCTTTAATGACTGCAAATAGTTGTAGCAGAACAGTAGTTTTATATTTGAGCCCAGCCAGCAACACAGCACCATCCAGTTATTAGTTGAGTCATGAATCAAAAAACTAGTCTGTTCACAGGTTACTCACTGGCAGAAAACACTGGGTTTGCAGTCAGACCTGCACAGCCACCCCCCCGAGCTTTTACCTTGTGTACTGAGAACATTTCAGCCCGTTTAATCTCCATACCCTCTCAGCTACTGATGTACTTGCAAGGCTGCCAGCAAGACAAAAAATTAGACCCAGTGTCTGTGGCAAGGTACCAGACATTTCTTACATAGCACGGGCTGAATTCTTCCAGACTTAGCGGTGGCTGAGGTATGTCTAGGTGAGTGGCACACCTAACATCCAGGGTAACCTCCTTTCTGGCTTGCTTGGCTTCCAACCTTGCGGCTGAGACAGACACTACCTATTAGAGCCCAGTTCTCCTCAAGACAAGTCCATTTGCAGAAAACACTCTGCTGTTTGCCATCACCTGCACCACGTCATTAAAGTCAATGCCTGTTTCAAAGCAGCTTTCCAAAGTGAAATATTAAAAGGTATGAAAAGTACAACTTGGCTTGGCAGCCCCTTGTACCACCTTGCAGTGCCACAAAACCTGCAGGGTCCTGGCCCAGCATGTACGATCCCTCATTTTAATTCCCTGCTTTGTTCTTTTATTGCCTATACTGGAGCATCCACATTGAAATCCATGCAGAGGGGCATGAAATCATTGGTGACACACAAGAGGAGAGCCAAAAGCCTTGGGTCTGCTTGTTCCACTGTCAAAGCCTGTATGCACTTTGCCAGCCTTCTTTGGAAAGATACGCTTGCTCTTGGCAGAGTCATCAGGGGGAACATGTGTAGCCCTTTCCTGGAACATGTGCAATCAGTCCTGGGAAGACTTAGAAGAAGCAGTAGCTACTTGTCCTGCCTTTTCCAGTATATCTTGCTTAATTCCATGTAAAAAGGTCCATGAGCACAAGCTCTTTTATCACAAGAATTGCTGCTAAAGGGTGTGATCCCATTTGGAGATAAGGAATAAGAATAACTTGGGTACAGATGTGAAGGAAAAAGGAGGTTAAATTCTAAGTTCCATAGAGCTGAAGAATCAAACCTGATCATGGGTTTTCTACAGAGAGAAATAGGGATTTGGAGAGCAAGAAAGCTTGGAAGAAAGACACTACATGTGGAGGACACACAGAGAGGACAGTTGTCCATTATTCTGAGGTACATTGAGCTATAAACAGTGGGAAGTCTCATGTGAACAGATCTCATCTTGTCCAGAGGATGAACCTCTTCTTTGCATGTTGCCATGCTCTGACAGAGAGCTTTCCCTTGGGAGACTGGGGGAAGACAAGTTCATTTTGTCGCCTGAGCCTGCAGCATCCTCCCACTGAAAACCTAAAATTTCCTGATCACTGAAGCTGGCAGTTCCAGGTAGACCATCAGCTTAGATCCCCGCAATCAAGAAATAAGGCCCCAAAAGTTTTGTCTGTATGGCAGGGCTGGGGTTTCTTCCTGCCTGAAGGCAGAGATACAGATGAACCTGTCTCTAGCATTCCCAGAGACGCAGCTTTCAGCAGCCACCACAGTAGTGGTGCTGGTCCATGCCCCAGGCAGCATCTCCTGCTGAAGAATGCTGAAGGCCAGCCAGAAGCAGCCAGACCTCTGTGCACGGGCAGGCAGCCCTCAGGCCAGCCGCAGAAGCCCCATCTAACAGCAGAACGTTGCTCTCCAAGCCCAAGGCAAGCAGAAGTCAGCTTTTGGAGCACACAATGTGATCCAGACCCCACCTTGTCTAGGACAAGGAACAAGTAGAGGCAGAGCCTCAAAGAGCCAAGCTGGCCTCAAGCCTGGAGAGGTGAAAGCGCCTGCCAGGAACCCAGCAAATCCTGTGCTCCCAAAGCATCCACAATGCTCCCCAGACTCAGGTTCCCGTAAGGAGAATAAATACAGAGATGCATATTCAAACAAACTGCAGATTAGATCGTGATAAAGTTTACATGAACTCTGCACTATTAGTACCACCAGGTATTCAGGCAGGGTTTGAGAAGATGTGATAAAACCTTAAGTTGTGGAGAACCTGAGAGTAAACTGAAATAACATCTGTGTTGTCAGTACTGGCAGATGCAGCAGATGATAATAAGAACTTTGTAGAAGTATTTATGATCACCTTGATTATTGAAACCAATGCAGTTGCACTAAGGATCAGCCAGGACAATCTTGCCCCTAAAAATAGTATAAGTGGCTCCCAGATGAGAGGAACTTGAGAAAGGAAAATCTGAGCCCAGGTTTGATCTTTAACACTTTAAGTCCCTGTGGTGTCTCACTCACCACATTTCTTGCACCCTCACACAGTAAGATGTGGAACTCCAGAAGTCATTGGAGGCAGATGAGACTGTAAATGAAAATAACATATATACATATTCTAGATCAACTCTCTAGTGATATCCAAGCTCTTCATCAATGAAGAAATTAGTAAGGATACCTTCTTTCTCCCTTTCAGGCATTAAGAATGTTTTTCTCAGATAACATACAGAAAAGTACACTTTACCTTCAAAATGGCAAAGCCCCCAGGACGTCAAAGTCTCCTATCCCATGGAATATTTGTGAGCACTTGGGACACACAGATCCTGCAGGACATGCTGAGCAATTAACGTAAGGGGAAAAAGCCACTGCATAAACCTGAAGACAAAGCCCAGCTTGTACTCAGGGACCCTGCCAGCCCAGGCTGACACTGACATTTGCAGTGAGTGCTGAACCCAGGCTAAGTCTGAGCTGGTTCAGGGTTGGCTGCAAATGTCTCACACAGTCACATAAGCTACCCAACGCAGGCAGAAACTCAGATTCAGTTTAAAAAGTCTGCAGAACTCCAAGAAAAGCAATTTATCTTTTGCCAACAGTGTCTTAAATGGAACTAACAATTATTGAGGTTTGACATTATTTTATTTCCCTTAAATGTAGAATTAGTGCAGCAATGGAGATTCAAACACCCTAACAGCACAGCAGTTAAGAACAGCAGCTATGAAATAGCCCCTGGAATTTAAATCATCAGCTAATAATACCAAGTTTGTAACATGTTGCCTTTTTATGAAATCAGATTATTCAGTAGTGTCTTGATGTTTTAAGGAAAGTTTTGGACATATTTCATCTTCATTTTACAAATGCCCCCAGTCGTCAGAAGTGTATGACTGTTTACTTTTTAATGTTTTTTGGTTGGTTTTTTTTTGTCAAACTGTCAAAACAATTACCTCATTGGAAGCCACGTCTTGGCATAGAGACAGTGGAATGAAGAGTGATTCTCCTCTGTGGACAACAAAGCGAGCTGCTCAAGCTGGCTACCCTTGGAGAGCAGCTTGCTCCAAGATAATGTGGGAGATAAGTGATTGCACTGACTCTTTTTCATGTTACAAAACAGTTCGATGCTTATGAAGGGATCAACCTGTTCTTTTCAATTAGACACAACAGAAAGAAGACAGTAACTTCTGGGAATAATAACAAAGTGGGAACGCACATTTCTGCAAGGTTTTTATTTCCTCCCACTGGTGTCCTTGAAACAGAGAAAAGTGAATTTTAACATCCATGCCCAAATACATGATTTTATAAGAGGCACGTGTTACCTTGGAGTGCATGAGGTGTAAGTTCAAGCTCATTTCACTGTGAGCAAAATAACAGATTTGATGAAGAGTGCCCTTGAGCATGTACCCCCCTTTTACACCATTACTGTGGGACCCTTTATTTTTCCCAGTGAAAGTATTGTACAAGGGGCTTATAAGTGAATTAACCCTTTACTAAAATTTAAAAGGTTGCAACCTCTCTCTGCCTCTCCTCACAGGAGGGAGTAAAGCAATTGCTTAGCCATACTTAATTGCTGTAAAACTGTCAGACTGGTAAAATAGCAAGGTTATGCAAAAATAATGCCCAGAGTCTGATTCTGCAGGCGGGAGGCACAGCGACTGACCCGGCCTCCATCTATACTGTGTGTGCTCCAGGCTTGAGCACTGGCATTAGCCCAGTGCAGCCTCCTGTCTCACTGCAGTTATGCCCAAATTAGGATGCAGGCAGATGTACATCTCAGCTGGGAGATGGCAAACACTGGAGTCACGTCTTGGTTTAATTGACAGACCTCTGACAGACAAGATCCCTGACAGCTGCTTAAGGCTTCTCCTAAATTCTGCTCCAGTCTGTAGTCAAGCAGGCAGGTGTAAAGTCACGCACAGTTTAAGTTAACCTGTTATACATTGAGCCGGAATGGAGAAGTGCCCATAAAATCAACACTAGTGTCTGCCTGAAAGCGATCTCTAGGATCATAGCTGCGACCAAGGTCTGCCCGTGCAAGCACTTTTTAACCTCCCCTCTCCCCCATTGGGGTTAAGCAGTCCCATCTTCCCTCCTGCTGGTGGGAAAGATGTAGCAGAAATCGAGGTAGATGCTGGTCTCTACTGGTACCTTTACTAGTAGTTGCTTTCCTGGCCTTGTCTCTTCAAATGCTTTTCTTCCTGTGAAACATTTCAAAGGCACGTACACCAGGATGGTAGTGAACAGGGCATGAGATTACAAGATATGAGCAATAGCTTGACATAAATACTTTGTCTAAGCTTGGATTGCAGTTAGCTGTCGCTGGATACCTGTGTTGAGCTACATCAGATGGAAAACACCTTTTAAAAGTCTTATTTAAGTGGACTTCAGTATTTTCCTTGAGCAAAGTGGCTCTTCAGGGTATTTACAGGAGGCCAAATCCTGTCACAGAGCCATTTGCTTCTTGGCACAAATGTCACCAAGGTTATGTTTAAGGAAATGCAACCGTAAAGAGGAAAGCTTGAACAGTATGACTCAGCAACATGAAAGTGGCCCCATGAAAGAAGAGCTTGCAAAACATAATTAATGGACTGGAAATTATTTAGAAACAACATTAGATGAAGCAGAAGGTTTTAGATGTATTTTACATGATCACATGGTACGTAACTCAAGTGTGCCCACAAAGGTCAACAAAAACATTTCCACTGACCTCTAAGAGGCAGCATCTGATGGCAAATAGACCAGAAGTCCCAAAGAAATACATACTGGAAACAACATTTCATGCATACGTTTCTGAACTCCCCAACCACAGTTGTTCATGATCTATATTAAGTACAAACGTTTCATTTTCGGAAGTGCCAGGGCCTGAGAAAGTGTGATGATCCCTCACAGCATCTACTGAGTTGTGGTCCTGCCGCCTTAGGTTGAAAATGTTGGTCTAAATCATTCAAATACATGCATAAATAACCTTCATCAGAGCCAATGTCTGCTCATCTGTACAGAAATACAGGTAAATTAGACCAACTACATAGAGACATCATGTAAGAGAAATGCAAGGAGTAATTTTTTTTTCCAGTGGTTAAAAGGCTTCAATTCTGTTAAATCCGTCTTTCTGTGTTTTTTTAGAAGGATCCCAGAAAAAGCAACATTCGTGTTCCTTGTTTCATATTGGCTTGTTCCATATTCTTTTTAAAGCATGAAGCAAATCTGGACTTTGCCTTAGAAAACTGCATTACTAGCACTGTTTACCAATAAACTTTATTACTGAAGTGCCTTTAGAAAAGAGGCAATGCCAGGTAGGCTCACCCATCACTATTAACATTTGTCTTGGATTTCTCATATTCTAAAGCCAGGCATCCTGGGATATTGGAGCCGACACTATCAAAAACACCTATAAATTTAAGAGTAGAGCACAGCCCTTGAAAAAGTAAATTGTTGCTATTCCTTCATGTCCCTTGAGATACTGGAAACATTCAAAGTCATGATGGACAGGGCTCTGAGCAACCTGATCTGGCTTATTGCAGGGGAGGTTGGACTAGATGACCATAAAAGGTCCCTTCCAACCCAAACCACTCTCTATTTCTATGATTCTATACTCAGGGAAAAAAAAAAAAAAAAAGAAACAAAAAAAGAGAACTTAAGATAAGTGAAGAGGCTCCCAATGAGTGCTGCATCTCCTCATGACCAAGGGCTTCCCTGGCTGTGGAGTGTGGACAACAGTGGTGACCTAGTGGTCAGGGTAAAAACACAGGGCAAAGTCACCATCATGGTCCACAGTATCCAGAAGGACCTTTACCAGCTGCAGCTGACACCTCTATTACAGTCACCATCTGGGAAGGTTTTCAAAATGCTTTCCAACTCAGGAAAAGCTTGGGCAGACTCAAGTTTGAGGCTCCTTATGAATCATCCCCCAGGATCTTGATCACCACTTTGTCCACAGGACACAAAAAAGCACGTGGCTTGGCACCGACCAGTGTGTTTAAACACCAGAGCCCAGCACCAGGCAGAAATAACCTGGATCTCAAAGCAGTATATGTGTATCAAACCCACATTTTACCAAGCTTAGCCGAGTTATACAATCCTGAGGTTTTTAAAGTCTTCCTGAGTTTAGATATGTGCAGCAGCTAGTGAACAAAGATCTGTTCTTACAGGAAATGCTAAGATACTATTAAAACATAAATACAGACAGGGGAGAGAGACATCTGAATAAGTGTCTCCCAGAAATTAAACCTTAAATTTCTTATTTTTCTTTTGGCATGATCCAAAGACCAACAGTAGAACTGTTTGGAACTACTGAAGATAAAATAGAAACCTTTGCAAGCAGAAGCTATCACAAATTGTATAAAAATGAATCTTTATCTGCAAAAAGCTGTATTTCCACAGTTCTCTCAGTAATTTTTTCTAGTTCAAATGCAAAGCATGTGTTTGTTATAGCATTTCAGTTGCATATATTGCTAGAAAGCAAATCAGCCCCAAGAGATGACACTGAAACAGCTGCCAGTCCTGCTAGGACACACAGTGACCATAACGTCCTATGGCTGGAACAAATACAAGATACAATAGATAATTTTTAACCTAAAGTACAGAACTGTCCAATTAGGAACATCCCTTAAATCAGACATCGGCAATTATTCTGAACATTACAGAACATCAGGCTCTCTGACCAGAAATGTAAATACTATCCTTAAAGGGCGGGGGTGGGGGGAGGATTTTTGTTAAAGCTATCTTAATTAAATGCAGCATCTGGCAAAGAAGATATTTACATAGACTGAATTTCACTGCAAAGTATGATAATTCTGTGTTCCTTCTTCGGCTACAGAGCTGTCCTTCCCTATCATGCCACATACCATCAACTTTTCCCTTCCTGTCTCTGTATACTGCACACTAGATATTTTTTGGCTATGTAATTAGAGGATTTTGTCAGTTTGCTTTGCCTTTTTTTCTTTACATACAGACACTAATTGAGTTCAGAACCCAGCAAAGATTCTCAAGAACCATATTTGGTTAAAAAAAAAAAATCACCCTTGATAGTTTCAGCTCTCTCTTGTATCTTCTTTATTATCCAAATTTCCATGTTTTATATAGTAAATTACTATAGATTAGGGCAATTTCCGTTTTATATTAAACCTAGCCTGGCAGAGAAGTGAAATCTTCCTGACAGATTTCCTGAGGATGGATTAAAGGCCTCTCTAAAAAGACACAGGCTCTCAGTTTATGTTATCATCCTGTCTTAGACCCTTAGATCATCATCTAAATGGTCAGGATTGCTGGTCAATTTTTAGACAGGGAGCCATGACATGGAGGGAAATTGGGTTAGCAATTCAGTAGGAGGCACTCTTACCTCTGAAGCAGCATTGATCTAGTGCCCTGGTAACGTATTGCTAAAAGGAAGCATGCCGTTGGAAAGTTTGACTGTTGGCTAGGGTGGAAAACCTCATGACCACTTGTGGTGATTAATGGAAACGGAATGGAAAAATTAAAGATCTTATTCCACTTTTCACAAGAGCCGGGCTGTTAAGCTGAGTCCTGTGGCCAAATTCCAGGTAGCTACATTCAGCCTACCTAAATACTCCTAAAAGTTATATTTGAATATGCTGTATTATTCTTAACTTCCTACCCTCCGCTGGTATGTAGCATTTCTACACGCAGCTGAACAACAGCTTCATTGTACCTTTGAGCAGCACTGTGACTACATGGGGTGAAGAGTTTTTGGTGTATTTAAAGTGCCCTGAGATTCTTGAAGGAGAAAGGCTGTATGCACACAGTGTATTTTATTCTTAGTTTTAACTGACATGGCCCACTCTTAGCTAAAATTAAACACACAGTATTATTTGCACAAAGTTTTCTCGCCCTTTCCTGAATGTAACAGTGAAAAAATATCCTCCACCTAGCCTACTTTGATTTTCTTCTTTAATGAAAGAATGGCATGCTTTTTAAAAATTAATCCATTGAGTTAAACTGTTGTAAATGTGGCAGCAATATCCTACCTAGGAATATATTTCTGAACTCTCTATATAATCTACTTACAGGTTTTATATATATCTAAGATGAAGAATGTAGTGGTATTCTTAGATATATGTTTTCAGTCTCTCATTCACTGCAGCTAAAGGTAGGACTTCCTTTGTTTAACTTCCACAAAGTACAGAGGACAGTACCTCGAACAATGACCCAAATAAATGAGTTGATTGTTAAAGATGCCCAGGAAGCAATACAAGCTGCTGGTCTTTAAATTAAATTTGAGCTAAAGAAATCTTTATTTTTAACCAATTCTAAATTTTGCCATACCTCACCTACTCTATGTTTTAATCCAATATGGAGGAGACTCGATGTACACATAATTTCTGAGTTTTGATCTATTTCCAGAGCTCAGAGTAGTGTTGGAACAAGCATTATGTTTTTGAGATAACTTCATTTCAAAGCATGTAAATGCTAAGCAGTGTATGGAAAGGTTAAAATATAGGACTAAACGTATTGATTAATTGTTGGGACCATATGATTTGTCTGTCTGGGGCTCCCACAGCTTTCAGCCTCCACCTCCTCTTGGCCTTTTGTCACAGCTTTTGGAAATCCACCTCTCTCTGGGCCTCCTGCCCATATTTGGCCTCAACCTCTGTGAGAGCCTCTCATAGTTTTTTGGGCTCTAACACCTGTTTGGCCCTTACCTTTGTCTCAGCCTACGACATCTTTTCAGCCTCCATTGCTGCCTAGGCCTCCTCATCTATCTGGGCCTCCCACACCTATTCAGCCTTCATTTCCATCTTGAACTCCCTCATCTATATGGCCTCCAACTCCATCTGGGCTTCTCACATCTTTGTGTTCTCCACCACTGTTTGGGCCCCCCACATCTTTTTGGACTCCACCTCTCTCTAAGCATCTCACACCTTTTAGGCATCTACCTCTGCCAGAGCCCCCCATACATTTTGGGCCCTCACACACCTTTTTAACCTCTATCCCTGACAGGGTCTCCCACACCTATTTGGCTTCCCACAACTTTTGTGCCTTCCATACTTTTTTGGCATCCACCTCTGTCTTGGTCTCCCATATCTCTTGGCCTTCCCACCACTCTCTTGGCCTCCCCCATTAATTACTTTCATCAGAGACATTGGAATGCCTTTGTAATTCTACAGCTCTGAGCTCAGATGGTTTGTATCAACTCCTGAGATCCTTCTTAAATTTGTAATGACACCATACTTTAGAAAATTAGCAGATTTGGCCCAAGGCTAGGCCGCACTAATTCTCCTTTTGTGTTTTTTAAAAACACTAGGATTTTAACACAGCTACTGCCACTTCTATTTATTGGTATTGGCAAAATCTTCTATTGAACCCTATTTGTTCCTCATTTGGAAAGGACCACACGGACATTTTATTTCTTTGGAGGAGAGGGGAACAAAGAGAATCAAATAAGGGTGATTAGAGGATAAAAAGAAAGTATGTTTGGAATGAGTCCATGCTTGCTCATGCTAGGATTGCCTCCATCTCCTACTTCTTGAGGTACTGTTTGTAAAGTACCTTATCTCTCTGGGGTCTTGGGTTTTGTTATCTGAGATGATGACAGCACTAAGATCAGGCATCATTTTCACTACTAATGTGTTCTTCCTGAGCACACAGAGCCACTGTGAATAGGTCCAACTAGTCAAAAACGAAGACTAACATGTGAGAATGTTGCCCATTATCAAGAAAACAAGGATGCCAGAACAAGTTGTATCTGCTAGTTGTACTCCTTTTGAAACACAACTTTGCAACACACATCAACGGAACAGAAAAATGCAGGACACAGACTAAGGAGACCGAATGTCAAACTTCTTGGGATTTTTACAGCCTGTCTTTCTATGCAATACATTATTAAGTGAAATTAAACGCACTGCCTTGTTACCATAAAGAAGGTAATTTTGTCACGAAATTTAATTTGTGCTTCACCATTTTGTTCGTATTTAATTACATTTCCAGTATGGATATGACATCAAAATTGTATTTACTCTTCTGATCACATTTCTTTTCATGCACAAAATATTAAGGCATGCCAAGCATTTCAATATTTCTCATAGTTTTGGTAAAAAATATTTTTTTTTTATGCCAAGTACTTTACATGTCATAGTAACCCAGTGCAATTTAAATAGTGGATGTCCAAAACCGTAACCACTATTTTTTCCAGTCAAATACTGGAACATTTACTTGGATGCTGTATTTGATCTTGCTAGCTCCTTATGCTAACTTCAATATTGCCAATCAAAGCAGCCATGGGGACAACGAGTGTTTCCAACAACTATCAGTCCAGCGCACAGTATATCAATCGTTCAGTCCAGCTGCACAGTAATGCTTTCATTTACTTTAATCATTTCACTGTGTTCACATTTACCTTATTTCTTTTTTTTTTTTCCCCCACTCTCTCACAGCAGCTCATGCTCTCTGTTTTTCATGATGCTTTTCTCAGCACCCCTGGAAAATCAGAGGATACAATCAATCTAAAATTTGGTAATATAATTAATCTTTTTTTCTTGATCATTCATGCTTTCTACATCCAGGAGGTTTAGAACTGTCCTTAATATAATGGTAACCTCAAAATTGGGCAGGTTTTAAAGGAAGGTACCCCCAAAGTTTCTATGCTATGAAGTTTTTAGTCAAATTTTTAACATTTTAATTAAACATGTTTGGTCTGATAGAAAGAAATTAAAAGGGTTCTATTTGACACAGGAAATTTTAAAAAGCTAACAAAGGGATTTTCAATGGCAGGCAGCCAGCAAGGAAACTTGATCTCGGTCAGTTTTATTAAAGTAACTTTACACTTTTGACATTTGCCTTTTCCCAATAAAACTTCTTGAACACTTTCAAGGATAAGGAAGTTAATATACATAAGCACAAGGGCAGATGGGCAAAAGCCTCTCTTGTTAGTCAAATTTCAACCTTGATTCAAAATAGAGAAAACCTACATTAGCTACATCAGGCAAGTAATAAATTACAACACACTTGAAGTTCATAGGCAAAATCTGGGCTCAAAGTCCTAAATTCTGTGACACAGCCTGACAAATCAGGTCTCCCTTTACAATATGGAAACCTGACCCTCTAAATAATATTATGACCGCTGTAATGGCTAAGCCTGGTCAGAGATTACCTCCTAGAGTTTTATAAATTATTTAGATGTACTAAAACTGGCAGGCTGTACATAAAAATTCTTTGACAAAAGCTTTCTCTCCAGCAGAAACTAGGAGAACCGGGTGTATAATGACTGCAATCCAAACTTTCTCCAGTCTTTGCTGAGTTTCCTAGAAAACACATGCATGTTGCTGCATGCTGTGCTTTTCCATTTCTGAAAACATATGTCGTGCAGTGGAACTAATTCTGGAATCCTGTATAGCTTGTGCATAATTCTCTCCAGCTTAACAGCAGACCATTTTGCAGCAGCATATAAAAGAGACAATCAGTGGAACCTTATTAAACAAAGTATTTTAGATGGTCAGAATATGATTTCATGAAACATTCAGAGTCATGTTAGCAAAAAATCTGCACAGTTTAATAGGCAATTAAAAAGCATTAAGCAGCTTTCGATTTAAAGCTGACTCCTGCTGTTTCAGATAACAAACAAGTGTTAAAATGTAAAATAATTTCAGTCACTGGTTAGAACCTTTTAGGAATCTCACTGGCCTTTTTTTTACCTTTGGCCTCTATGTTGCCCTTAGAAGTAACTGCTGCTTACAGTATTATTCTTCAATAATAAAAAATGGGTTTATTCATGAGGTCTTTATAATAAAGGGATTATAACTGAGACTCTTTGATACTTAAATTATTAAGCACTGCTATCAAAATAAATATAGTAGTAACATTGCCACTAGCACTTGGGAGTGTAGCAGTAAATTCTGTTGCACTTTTTGGAAATTAAATGTGAAGTCATGAAAATAGAGTACAAAAGAATATTTTTTTTTGTTGTTTATGAATTTTTCTAATAGCTGTTTGAGGCTTTTACATTACAAAAAAGCTGCAATTGCAAAGAGTTTTTTGTCATAGTAAGAAATAAGAAGAAAACCTAGGCCCAGGGACTACTTAGGGAAAGAAAGATCACGGCACTACGCTTGTGGCTGTCAACTGAAAGGATGGTTTCTCAGATAAATTATGTCTCTCATTATTTGTGGATATCGACTGAACCTTTCTGCTTTTACATATGGACCTTCAAACAACCAAATGCGGTCTTTTTTCAGTTAACTCCAGTCCTGCTTTCCCTCCATCAGTTTTCACTTAACTCTCTCTGTTAGGATCATCATAATTCAAAAAAGGTCAGCTCTGGTAGCCCTCATCCATTTTACATCCAGCCCAAGTTCAAAGTATTCCTCTATCTTCTGTCCAATGGGACTTATCTCACAAAAAGCTCCGCTTCCCCGTCACTGCCCTCTGAGTAATTCACTTTAACTGCAAATCCTCATTTCTTGCACCTTGTGATTAGCTCTTTTTCCAGTTTCTAAACTTTATTTTCCTGGCTTCATTCATCCTTTGGCTGAAGGAGAAAGGTAGGAGTAACCAGCCTAAAAAACAGGATTGCACAACACATCAATGTGTTTGAGATAATTTCTGTGTTTTGCACCTAAAAGAGAACACGCCACTAACAACTTTCTCAGCGTGCATCAGAAACAGAGGGGCAAAGGAAATTGTAGTTGACAGTGCTGTGAGACTGAAGACCAGTGAAATCTGGTCAAAATTTGGAAAAGCTTTTTTATTCAACAATTTGGAAGGTTTTTTTCCCTGCACAGGACTCTAGAAAAACACTCATATTGGGGTTGGAGGGCAGAAAAGGAGGAAGAGAGAACAGAAATATTGTTCATTTATTTATTGCTCGACTCTTTTTCTTTATTTTCCCTTTTTTAGCTATAAAGAATAAGAGCTTCATTTTTAAAATAACTAAATATTAGTAAAGGACATGAATATCTGAATTATACCTTTGTTTTGAAAATAAGGCACTTATCATGAAAAAGGATCTTATTTTAAAATATTGAGAAAATCTAGAAGCTGTTTTTGATATGTTTGCAGGATTAATAGAATGATGCTTATTAATTTCTTCCCAGAAATAATAGTATACCGGGTGGGTTTTTTAAAATGTTAGAGATGTGTGAAACAGGCTAATGACTATGATGAATTTTTCCTATATTTACCCCTTATTATTGCACTGGGAATTGCATATTTGTAAAGCGGAGGAGGAATTCAGAAGGGTTCAGCATGAGTAGTGTTAGTTAAATAATACATCCTGTTACTAGATTTTTAGAATCCATTACTTCTTTTTTGGTGTGTGTGTGCGTTATATAATCCCTACTATAATGAATGTTCAACTAATAAAGGTGGAACAAGTTACTAAACACTGTTACTTTTTCCATGTCTGGATTTGCAGCTTTCCACAATAAAAGAGTGAAAAATTGAGGAATATGTAGTTACACAAACCTCAAAAATGCAGAGTCAGGGAAAAAAATATGCTTTGTTCTTTGCTAAATGCTGATTGCTTCACAGTCAGAAAGTGAAATCACCTTTGCAGCAGAAGGGAGCAGTAAGGAAAAAAATTATACAAAATGACATCAGCATTAATTTCTCTCCAATCTCCAGCAATGTTCATCGCTCAACATTTTCTGAATGTTGTCAGGTTTATTTTCGCAAATGCTGTTTTGCATGAGAGTTCATAAACTGATTAGTTGGTTGGGTTTTAGCTGAATAGATTTCCTGCCCGTTGGAGCTATTCGGGGTGGTTCTTGAACGAAGGCCTAGAGCTCCATCAGTGTTAAAATTAGAACATATGACAGCCTCAGAGACAGCTATATATCACAAAGGCAGTGCAGCTCTGCAGCAGACAGCCTTTGAACTCTGAGGGGGAAAAAAAACTACATGGAACGAGAACAGATGGAAATTTGTCAAAAGCTTATAAATCACCACTCCTAATTTCTGAAGCTCCAGTATAGAAGAAACTTGTATGAACCCAGATTTGGATTCCCCTTGATTCTGCTGTCACCATCCCTATGCCAGTTAATACAATAACATGAAATCATAAGTCTTCTTTAGTACAGATACTGCTATCTGACAGAAAGAGAAAGAAAAGTGTTCCAGGAACAAAACAACTGTCTATACCGTTAATCTCAAACAGTGTCTCCACAGAACCTCACAAGTCTGAATGAATACCAGTGCTGTCAAAAATTATGTTTGAATAATACTGTTTGATATATATAAATAATAAGTTATTAAAAAGCAATGATAAGGCTCATGTTGATACTCATGCTGTCAGGAAGAAGCAAAATGAAGGAATTTATACGCCAAGGATTCAAAAATATCACATTGTAAGTTTTAAATATAACTGAATTGATTTCTTGAAAGAAGAGGTAAATTGAAAGGGCATTCAAGGTCCTACTTTAGTCATCAGAGAAATCTATTTTTAAGAAGTATGTAAACATTCAGCTTGCAATCTCACAAATACTGAGCAGCGAGAGGTCAGGTCACTACACCCAGAAGACCAAAAAAAGTAGACAAATAGGAAAAGTCTGTCCTTGAAACTGCACAGGCAACCACAGAAACCCCAAATATATCCTTTGATGCTTCCTTTGCATCCTATGGCTGTTTACACAAAATAAGAAAATAAAAAAGAGACTGACAACACAACACGAATAGCTCTGAAGCATCATTCTGTTAAGGCAAGTGCTGTCTAGAGCATGGCCTCAGGTTGAGCACAAAGCAAAAAGAAATCCTGCACATCCCTTTTTTTTAGGGAAGTAAACTCTAGATGTATCTGTACAGGTTTCTATTTGGTAGGGAATAGAGAAAGGCGAGCTGCTGGATGGAGTCTTTCAGGAGGGATAAATTCTCATGATCAGCTTTCCCTGGGAAACTTTGGACTCTCTGGGACATCACAGTTCTGTAAGATCTTTTCATTTAACAGCCAGAAGAACAAGCAAATAGCAAGCCCATAAAGTGACAGCCAGCACTTATTTTCATTCCCCTTTCTCTCTTCCCGCGTGTTTACTGCAGGAAGGAAATGTTCAGTCTCCAGCTTTAAAATAACCTCTGGGTCACACAAGTACTATTCTGCTTGTCCACTATATCTGTAATACTCCACTTCCATTCCTGAATCGCATCTGTAGCTCTCCTCACCTTTATGCCTTAATATTTCAATTATTCGCTGTCATTCTGAAGCACTTATAATGTTTCTCCTGCATCGTGTACAATAACAAGTCCAAGATATGGTTCATTACTATTGTTAGCAACAACTGTGTTTCTGAAAGTGTTAACTGCTCTCGGCTTCCTCTCCTGATGGTTAGCAGACTAGCAGGTCATTAACTGCTAGAAGTGACCGGTTTTTTAGGGATTAGGCTTTAACCTTTTGAATTCACACAGTCCACACAGGAGTCATTCTGATGAGCCTTTTGCTTTTGTCCCTCTTATCACTCGTGGGCTTCCCCCCCAGTGTTCTAGCTTTTGGTGTATCACAAAGAGGGTTTTTCTCTCTGTTCTTGGTGAAGACTTACTTGGTCAGTGGAAGGCCTGTGTGGATAGTACAGATCAATGTGAAGAAAGTGGATATTCAGTTAACTCTCTCCATGCTGGTATTGCTCTGTGGACATTCCCAAGCTAGATACCAAACTTTTGGAGATATTTTTTTTTAATGAGTTGTAGTGGAAAGCAGCTTTATTTGTCTATTTTTAGAGAAAAAGAGATAATCAGGACTTTTAAGCATCAGTCGCATGGGAGAGCTAGCTGATAGCACTGGAGAGGTGGACTTTGGACAACTTCAAAATAGGACTCACCAGTAAATTTAGACAGAATCTACACAGAACACAGACTCTTAAATCCAGACCTATGATCCTGTAATCAGTTGACCTTGAAGGGATGTGACCTCCAGAAGTGTCTTCCTTTTTCAATGCAGCGTTTGCTACATACCAGGGGGTGTTTCTGGGCATGCCCTGCACTGCATTTTGTATTAAATTGAGACTGGACAGAATACAGAAACATTTCTTGGCCTATCCAAGCTCAAAACTGGGCACAGTTTCACTTAAAACTTTAGTGGCCTTCAGTGAGCTTTCTAATAAATTTGTGATGATATTAATATCCATAACAAGACCCCATGGGACATTTACAAGCCTTTCTGCTCAGCAGCATTTGGGATAACTGGCAGAGTGATCCCAGAGGGTGCTGCATAAAACTGGTACATCACCAGAGGAACAGAGAACTACATGCAAATCTCAACCCAGACTCGACACAGAAAGCTGAAAATCTACAGGAGCATACCAGCTTTCCAATGGAGCCAGGTCACGTTGGACAACTTCCAGAAACACAATTTGGGCATGTCCATTACTTTTTTCCAGTCCCATACACCTAATAAATATTTTGGTGATATTAGAGCACTTAGTAACTGCTTGTGAATTCATTTGCACCTCATGCCTCCTCCACGTTGATCCTTGATTTATTCACATACAGCTCTGCTAAATGATTTGTGGAGTAACATCTCTCTCTTATTACAAGCTGAGTAAGGCAGAAACCCTCACATAGATCCATACTTGTTTTGAAGAACAGGCTGAAGCTCCAATTCTAAATATATTTCCTCTTCTGATAACCAAAGACAGCTTTCGCTTGATTAGACACTCTGTCTGGCCGTATCTGCTAGACAACCTTTCCTGGGCAGATGAGGTGAACGCATATGTCACCATTGGAAGTATTTCAAATATCCTTCAGCATATTATTGATCTACAGTTTCATAATTAACTGACATGGAGCTGGATTTACTTTTCTGCTTAAGTGTTTATGCTTAGTTTTCTTCCTTCTCCTCACAGGGGGAAGAACTGCTCGGGGAAAAGGAAGGGGAAAGCTTTTCCACAGAGCTAATCAAGACATCAGCCACCACATAATCTTGTGATGTTTGGGAGTACCACATAGTGGTACTCTCAAAATACTCTTATATATCACTGTTCCTCCCTTTCAGGCCAACACATCACAGATGACAAAAGAAACGTGCCACAGACAGGGCTATTTTGTGTGCCAGCAAAACACCGAGGGGTCTATCTGATCCATCCTGCCACACTTCGCCTGACAGCAGATCAAAAGTCAGTCTGCTTCTCTGCCTACGCTCCCCACTTCAAAAAGAAATAAAATTAAATTAATAACAAACTCAAAGTCCGTTATATGCGAGGAAATTCTCTTCACAGTCTTAAAGCTTTTCACAATACAAAAAACCCCACTGCTGCTGCCCAGCAAGGAGATGGTCAGGAAACTCAGCTCAGCACTGAAGACCAGCCCTGTGCTATGCTGCATATCCACAGCAGAGGTGTGAGGGTTAAGAAGACTATTGGGCAGGACTGTGGAGTCCTCTGGAGATGCTGTACTAGAAAATACTGGGGAATTCATGGGACTGAAATAGATTTTAAGGGAGAAAGTACACAGAGAGACAGAAGAATTAAATTATGAGGTTTGGGGATTTTTTTCAGAAATTCTTAGATGTCAAAAGCCTGAATTAATGTCCATGATATATATAATTCCTTTTCTCTAGCTAGGTCCAGCATCCATTTCCATGGACAAAAGATGGGGATTTACCTCGATCCAGAAAAATTAGATTTTCAAAGCCATGCTCCAAGCCCATATATCCACATGCCCAGGCTCAGGCCTCTCTCCCCTTCACTTCTGAATAGTAAGAAAAATAGAGCTCTAGAGCACACTGAAGTACTTAATATCGAGTAGTTTGATTACAGTGTACATTTATACAAGAAAGAGAAAATATTGGTTTGGAAAAGAAAAATAAGAATTGATGGCAGGATGATGAAGCCAAACAAGGAGAAAATGGCAGAGAGTAACATATATAAAGCGCTGAGGATAACCAACAGTTGGATCATGTTAGTGAAAGAAGTCTTAGCCTTCAAATCAAGATCAAATCGCCTTCTCGTAGATGTTTCTTAGCCAAAGATTAATTTATTAGCTTGTGGGGAAATCTTACAAATCTGTCGTGTACAGAAGGTCAGGCTATACATGCTAACACTTCCTTCTGGCTTTAAACATTATTGATCAAAAGCTTAAGTACTTGCTTAAATCGTATTGATTTTAGTGGGGCTGGGGTATGGCCTTAAAGTGAATAGGTAAATGTTTTACAAATCAGAATGGGTAGTGTCTTTACTGGACAGGAAAAAAGCTGTGATTTTTTTAAATTTAGGAAATCAGTATGACAGCGTGAAGTTGCATAACTCTGAACATTTCACAGGTCTCTACTTTAAAAGGACCAAAGCAGGCAACATTTTTATGTGAGCATTTTTCCATTTACTAGCGTATTCCTTAAAAACATTATCTCTTCTCCTCTGTAGCTGTATAATTTAGCTTATATTTTCAACATATCAATCACCAGGGCTTAGCAAAGATAGGAAATTCTCAAATCAAAGCTAAGTAACTCACTCTCAAAGAAAGCTGATTTTGGTACATGGTATGATGTAGACATCTGTTATCTCAAAGCTGTTTTTTCAAGTAATATAACTAAGGCATTAAGTGTGAACATCAACCCTCTTGACACAGTCAGAAATTTGTGGCTTTTACACTGTCCAGATTATTTTTTTAATGATAACACTGAATTGAATGATAATTTAATTTTGATTTATTTACCCTATTTCTATAGCATTTTCCAGAAAACAGCATTTCCAGCAAATAGCATTTTCCAGATTTTTCCTAGGTTGAGTGGGAGAGCACTTATTGCACAATTATTTTTATGGCTGCAGAAGAAACTATCTAGCATTATGCATGGGCTATGCTATACTATAGGATATAATAGGTAAAAACTAAACACGGGGTGTACAGTTTTAGGCTCTTTGCTTCAGAAATTAACTTCTAATCACAAGGCTAACAGTTACTTAGACAAATCCCTGCTAGCGACTGGTTGATTTTGCCATTTTAGCAGAATTCAGGTTGAAGGGATGGATGGGATTCTTATGATTTTGAAAGATGTAGAACCTCAAAACTTGCAAATGAAATCTGAATGTGACAGTATTATTTGATACAAGTCCCAAAATCCTTGGACTTTGTCAGTGTCTACTACCATGTAACCACTTTAATTAAACCAGGGAGAAAAAAATAAAAGAAAAAGTCATTTATTTTTAATAGCAAAGGCTGCCGTAACAAAATGTTTCCCCTACTTTTACAGTAATTCACAGGCTTTATACAAAGCCTGCTGGTCACTGAACATGCTGCTGTTGACTTTGTGGGGCTTGTATTCACAGAGCTGTAAACAGCTTTGAGGAGGCAACTCAACACAGAGGATGTTTTTGCTGCCTCAGTGGTCTGGCTCCTCTCATGATGAAGCACCTCCCTTGCACAACTCTATAAGGTCAAAACTGCTTTGAGCTGGGTATACTTTCTAGCTTCTGACTGAAACTGTGGGACACAGTTCTTCATATCACATTTCAAGAACAGCCGCTTGGATTTGACGAACAGGAGCTCGGTTCACAGCAGGCAGCAAGTTCAGCATATCTAAGACTTGCTGACACCTGTAAGTCACCTTCAGTTTCTCACTACTCAATGCCATCCATGTCCCAAGAAGGGCAGGATTTAATTCAAAGTCCAGTTAACCTATGTTCTTAAACATCAAGAAAAGCACTATATCACTGTGAAGAGCATATACAAGTCTGAGGTAAGCCATCACACCTGCATTTGGCCTACAAAGTCTTGCTTAGTCTGACACCACATCAGTTTCCAGTAGCTATCAAAAAAAACAATGTTTCTTTATTGCAATTCAAGGGCTTTTTTTGTTTTCTGTTATAAAAAGGTTTGTAGCAAATGGAAAACCTGGCTTTCCAGTAGCTGTCCTTGAGCTACAAATTGATCTACCATTCATCTATGCAACAAATGACTCAGTACACTTCTGGGTGCTTGTGAGAGGTAGCCAGGAGGTGTGAAGACCCAGAGATGCATCATCTCAGAGCTGTCTTATGTGGCTGAGGGTCTGAGCACTGCATGTAGCTGACACATGGTCACCCCAAAATCCTGGCATAGTGACCTCTGCAGATGCACGGGTTAGCCTTGTGCCATGCACACAGCAAGTCCAGCAAATCTCAAATTGAACCTCCTTTAAAACAACTAGGAAATTTCCTTTAAACTGTTGTTTCTGAGATATTTTTTTTTTTAGGAAGAGCAGTTATTTTGGGAGAGGTTTTCATAACAATTTTGCAGGGCAGAGTTAGCGTTGTGTCTGTAAGATGGAGAGCACAGACTTACAGTTTATTAGGAATAGGGACTATGACCTTGCCTCCCAGTCCTCCCTCGCTGCCTTCTTACAGTTTCAAAACCACCCAGGATGGTCTGATTCACTAAACTTCTCTGAAATCATCTCCCAATGAGCCCGCAGCTACAACAACCAGGTAAGTTGTTGTATGTACACACTCTGTGTGTCCTATACCGGTGGTTCCCTGATTGTCAGAGCGGGCTACAGCAAATATATCTATAGTGTCTATAAAATCTGTTTCTTTACTAATATAGCTGGAGTAACACACGGCCAGGACCTGCCCAAAGTCAACAGTGAGGACCCAGGAATGTATCATGCTCCTGCCCTACACTGAAGACACAAACCCATGCCTGCAAAGGGGTCCCCTGCCATAGTCTGCCATTTACAGGCAGTCCTCGGTCATGGACACTCCCATCCAAGTCTTCTACCTGATCTGAAGGAGTCTTTTTAAACAGGGAT
>JAOXJM010000002.1:34304553-34320818 GCA_026413425.1 Tringa solitaria
CTACCCAAATCAAGGTACTTTTTAAAATTTTGCTACTGGGAAGTTTGATTTTTCCCCAAAACATCATGTTTTATTTCCTCCTGCTACCCATTAAACACCTCTATCTCCTGTACAAGGATAAGTAAATATGTGTCATTTCTTGTACACAGTATGAAAGTGCCTGCAAATACTGTTCAATTAAATAACAACTGATTGATTGTTGAAACCATGAAGAGTTAATATAAGCCCTCATCTCTCTCTCTCTTTGCCCTGGAGACCTGTCAGTATGTAATTATTTTCCACACCGATGAATTTAGATTTTTGGACCTTTTCCAGCTATGTTCAACTTTAAGATTACATTCTCCTACTTATTCATTTGTGACAGACAGAGCCCCTTGGGTAACCAGCCAGCCCAGTCTTTTCTAGTCTTGCTTTTTGGGAACTCCACCCTCAGTAAGATCTGTTCCCCTGAGCTATTCCACTCAACAGGAAAACATTTTTTTATTGTGTAACGCACCTTGTTGCACACTGCAAGGGACTTGAAGCTTTCTTAAGGTCCAATCTTGTCCCATGTCTCTCAGACACAGCACCAGAAACCAACAAAAAAAAAAAAAACCAAACCAACTTTCCTTCAACATCTAATGTACTAATGAGACAAAAAGGTCTGACTTTTTTTTTAACCTCCTCTTCATGCAAACTTTTCTAGTGCAATAGGCTCAAGTACCCACAAGGAACTGAGGTTATTGTTATTAAATGTGTCATTTCTCTGGACATGTAGGATACTCTCAGAGTAAGGGAAAACAAATGTGGTCTGGTATAAACTTATTTTTTTAAGCTAAAATGGGATATTAGTCTATATTTACTTTTCATTCATTCATTCATGGCATATATGATGTTTTACTTCCATTTCCAGACCGTTCAACTTTAGATACAAAAATGTAGTGGTCTGATGGAAGACACTGGAAATTAAATGTGGTTGGAGTTTCCAGAAGAAAAAATTACCATTATATTTCCCACTAATTCTAATTGTGCGCGAGGCAGGCTGGACCTCTGAGAAACCTTCACTGTTTGAATGCAGAATGCTTTTTTTCTCTTTTTGTTGAAGGGATTATTTCTTATAACTATGTGCCACTGAAGGCACACACGGTATAAGAAGTTCAGCATTAATTCAGGGTTCTCTCTTTCCTTTTGCATTCCTTCTTGCTAGCAAAATTTGAATGCCTACAGTCTTATACCTATTTTTTGTAGTCCTAAACTCTTCAGGTGTCTCCTAAAGGCCATTGTCAATGAGGGAGAAATGAACAATGGACCAGCCTGTGGTCTGACTCTATTTGACCATTTTCACAGTTTTGTAGAAGTTTTCAGAATCATATCTTCATGGAATCCACTGCACAGAGCAAGTTTACCTTTACATTTTCTACAAACTCCATTCAGATTTTTCCAAAATTCAGAGAACGTACAGTTCTGTGCATGTCAAAATTAACATTACATAGCCAATATTATTCAGTCATCTTCTTCACCCCATAGAGCATATCACTCATGCTTTGGGGAAAGCAACGCTGCTATGTCTGTCCAAATAAATGATCACTAGGAAAATAAACCTGAACTGTAAACAGATTGTTGGACAGAGGTATACATGAGGGACCCAAAAGCCATCTGTTGAAGACTGGGCTTTTTTGTTCAATTTCTCCTGGTTTATTAATAAACAGTTGATTGCAATAACAGCATAATTCCAAAAATCTTAAGAGATAGGCACTTCATCTGAAGAAGTCATCTTGCCTGGAAGCTACTGAAACAGCCAATTTGAGTTCCCTTTTATTTTTCCTTTAAGAATATAATAATGATGTGGGTATATTTTAATGTTGTTTTTAGTACACTGTTAATCCACTATCAAAATCATAGTCTGTAAAGCACAAGTTTCCAAAACAGAATTAGGGAAAACATTAATTATGAAAACATTAAGGTTTGACGTGTTGGAAACACTACAGAAAGCAAAACAGGAGGAACAAGAACAAGGTCATTCATAACAAAAAGTCACTTCTGATACCTGAGGCGTGTTGCTGTTAGTAAGGAGTTGCATTGTACAGAAGTGTTGTGTCTTAGTGCTTTGTCAGTCTGTCCGTGTCAATAGTGTCTAGTCTTGGCTAATATTTGGGGTGAAGCATCTCTCCTGTGAAGACAGGCTGAGAGAGTTGTTCTGCCTGGAAAGCAGAAGGCTCCAGGGAGACCATATAGCAGCTTTCCATTACCGAAGGGTTTACAGTAAAGCTGGAGAGGGACTTTTCACAAGGGCATGCAGTGATAGGATGAGAGCTAATGGCACCAAACTGAAAGAGGATAGACTTAGATTAGATATGAGGAAGAAATTCTCTCCTGTGAGGATGGTGAGACATTGGCACAGGTTGCCCAGAGAAGCTGTGGATGCTGGAGGTGTTCAAAGCCAGGCTGGATGGGGCTTTGAGCAACTTGGTCTGGTGGGAGGTGTCCCTGCCCAGGGCAGGGGGGTAGAACTAGGTGGTCTTTAAAGTCCCTTCCAACTCTAACCATTCTATGATTTCTCTCTTCCTGACTAATACCAAAACTCTTAAAATTTAATTCTCCCACTGGGGTTTGGGAGGAATAAGTTCAAAGACCGACCACAACTTAAGTGACCGATCAGCATAAGCGGAGTGCTGAGCCATGGGGAGAGCAGGCTGGCTGCAAGAGCAGAGGCAAGGAGAGACTCATGGTCTGGGTTATGCACCCTACCACATCACCACTCTGCTCCCAACTGCTCAGCATAAAGGGGTCCCCGGTACAGAGAGAGAAGCAAGAAGGAAGGAAGGGGGTCACCATAACAGATAATTTGGGGCAATTAAGTTGAATGCAAATTGAAAAGAAAGACAGAGTTTCCCTTCCCCTAGGCTGGGTGAAATATGGAAGATCTGAAGTAAAGATATCTTCTCTGCTTTGATTTATAGAGCAGGCAGAGAATGCCAGATAACTGTGTTGTTTTGTACAGCTAGTGATGTTGTATGTCAACAGTAATTGTCAAAAGAGGTTGTTTTATTCATTTTTCCAATGTGTTTTCTTTCCTTGACACAGTGCTGTTGGTGATGTGATTTGGTTCCTTTCAAATTTTCCTAGATTCCAAATCCTCTGGCTCAGAAAAAGATCCTCTACGAATACCAGAAGTTATCCAGACTTCAGTTCTTCATTTATCATTATACTTGATGATCCTTACAAGGAAAGACACAATGCACATTCAAAGAGAGACAATTTGAGACATTATCACTTGTTTTGTTTTCTTTGGCACCAGTGTGTCTTTGTTTAGTAGGATGTCCTCCTGCCAGATCTGGCACATTTGGAGTGATAACATTAACATCACAGGAGACAGGAGAGAATACATTGGTAAGGATAATCATATGACATTTTTGTATATTGTATAAACTTAAAGTAGTAGAGAAAGAAAGAGAGAGGTCTGCAGAGCTGCTAGAAGAAGAAAAAAAAAAAAGCACTACTAAAATGATTGCAATCAACTGAAAATTTTGTTATGGCCTAGGAAGAAACAGAGTCTGGCTGCAGTCTCTGCCATCACTGCCATGTGAGCAAGCAATTCATCTAGCAGCCTAACTGACAAAAACAGTATCATTTATTTACTCCCAAGGAAAGAAATAATTTCAGAATATGTTTCACCATTCATCTGAGCAACAGAACTGTGGTTGATCAAGAATTTCCTTGGAAACGTGTCTATGTTTTTTGCCAAATTAATATTTTGTCTCTTGAAATGCAGATTATTTCAATTTATTTTTTTTATTCCATATTCAGATAACTGGATTATATCTTTTTAGGAAAATTGAACCATAATTGAGATATTTCACTCTATATACTGCATGATAATTTTTTTTCAAGACATATCATTAGCAAACTGTATCTGCCATGCTGTTCCATGGAACACGTAGTCCGGTGATTTATGGCCTCTAAGTAGATCCTGTCTCAGGTAGACCGTGACACACTGGCAGGGCTGGATGATGGAGCAGACGAGTCACATTATTACCTCATTGAAGCCGTGGCCTAACTCACAGGGACTTCTTGCATGAGGCACCCTAACATCTGCTGTGCTGGGAATACTGATTCTTCATAAACCACCACAAGAGATTATTTGCGGGCGGTGTGGAATTTGTTCCTATGTCCCCTGCTAATGAACTTTGCTATTTCCCAGGTGATCTCTTCCTCTCCCTTAGGCAATGAGAAATCTGGCAGCCCAGATAATTCCCCCAGTATTCCTGCATAGAAACTGTGGCAGTATTCGTCAAATCATTGATGATCCACCCAAAATCCATCAGTTCATTTCAATAGAGTTTCCAAGCCTATTTTCGTCAGTTTATACTGCTATTGTACAAGATTAATAAAGCAAACACCAAAATTAATAAATAAATGTTTATATCTGAGCAATTAATAATAATTTATAAGCCTCTGAATTTTAGGAATCTATTCAGTTGTGGTAGATGAAAGGTGTTATTAGGTCTATTAACCTAAAGGTTATTAGCCTAAAGGCTGACTTCCTTGGATAGTACCTTTAGCTTTTCCTTTCTCCTCCATTCTTTCTCTTCTTTCAATGTGGGGATAATTATTATCACTTTACTTTGTGAGAGAAGAATGCCTTTGAAAGAGTTAACACCTCTACCCCTCAGATATTTTTTTACACAGATATTTACACATATAATTCCGTATAATCCAGACCCTAAATTTTGCTATGACTCATGCAATCACAGATACATTGGCTAGAAGAGACTGATGAGGGTCTTTAGTCCAGTTTCCCCACCTGGAGCAGAGCGGTCGCTGGCACTAGCTCAGGTCGGAGGTGGCTGCCCTGAATGACTCCAGACTGCACGAGTCACCAGGGCTCACAGGATTAAAACTCACTTACATGCCTCCTAACACAAGACCTGCCTCCTCACTTTCCTTTTCCTTTTAAAACAGGTGGTGCTTTCCTCAGGCTGTCCCTTTAAAAGCGATTTGGTGCCAAATATCAGTAAAAGGATGCTGGCAACACTTTTTAATAAAAGGCAAATCCCACTTACCACTTTTGATATTCATTTTAGTAACATTAATCACGATGAATTCATTCAACATGTCGCATGACTGCTGTGTGTAATTTCTTAGGAATTCCATTTTCATTTAACATTAATTAAAGAGCACTTATTATAGTGTTACCAAAATTAATTCCCGGTCTGCAGCCCTGTCTGCCAAGTTTCAACCTTCAGCAAATTATTATGGGTGAGTTATAGACCCTGGGAAAATGAGGTCTATAATGGAATATTAACTATAGTGATGCATTCATCACTATATTACAGTAAGGGCAATGTTCAGGGAGATGGTGATCTTCCAAAATAATGCACTCCATGATCCTGCTTCTGTCTAGCCCTTTAAGACAGTTATTGAAACCCACAGAAATTACAGATAGTTAGCAAGCTTGTTTAATCCAATAGGGTTTGTGAGACACTCTATCCTTCTTGCTTAGAGTCTGTGTGATTATGATACACTGATCAGACTCAGGATATTACCTCTTTGGCAATTCAGCTTCCTGCTGCTGAAGCTGCACAGACACTGCGGCAATATTTTTGATACAGCCCAGCAGAGCTAAGTGTCGTTCATTAAAGGAAGATTTATTTGCATGCATCTGTCTTGAATCTGTCATATTCTCCCTAAAGGGACTCAGGCATTTAGTATGTCTTTTTTTTTTTTCCCCATCTATGACATTCACCATGGAGTATATAATTTTAGTTTTCCCATATTTTCAGCACCAAAATAACAGTTTTGTATATCTTAAAGGATTTTGCTATATCCTGTTTTTGCAAGAAACCCTAGCGAGATCATGAATTATATAACAGACCTTCCAAGAGGAGAGAAGTTTGGGCATCACTTTTCTTCTTGTGTTATGCAAGTTCACACATCATTAGTTGGTCCCTTTTTCTGGCATCTTTCCTATAAAATTCTGAACGGCTCCAAAGCCTTCCTGCTGAGCAAAAAAAAAAAATCCAAGGCAAACAGAGTGATTTTTGCGAAGATTGGGATAGCTTTCCTTTTTTTTTTTTTTTAACTGAATAAAGAAAAAGAAATGCAGGGGGAATCCATCCAGGGGACCAGCATGAGATGACTCTGTGTGCCTTTCTTTCCGGTCACTTATTCAATATTTGCGTTGGGGAAAGTTGTTCCCCAAAGTGGCACCTGCAGAATTTCATTCCCTGAAACAATGCTGAACTTTTCAGGTATTTAAAACCCAAAAAGACCTAAGGTATGTCTGCAATGACAAATGACAAAGGGGCTAGTGCTGCCCATGGGTCAGATGGGCCCATTGTAACCCAATTGAGAAAGTGTATGGCTGAGACTAAGACATCTGCCTTGCTTCTAGTCTGGAGCTGCCCCATATCCCAAGGGTTTTGAGGAAAGTCAGAGGAGCTCTGATTGTCTGGACACAACTGGGAAGGCAGATCCCATGGTTCCCATCAATAAAAACCGTATAGCTGCCTACATTCTGCTTCCAGACATTAAAAAAAAAACCAACACTGAAGCCATCCCAAAATCATGATAAGCCTTGACTTCTGTCTCATGCAACAGCTTGGATCAGCCTAGGATCACAGGCACTGTTCTGCTGTCCATGGCCTCAAAACCATGCTCCCAGCCAGGGAGCAGCAATACTACACCAGTAACTACTCTTGTGTGATCACAGTCAGAGATTTTAAATTTCTGAAGATTAGTCTGGTCACGTTTGCAGAGCTGGAACGGGAGCGTCAGTGCCAGGAAGACATCTCCCTTTTTACCACCGCTGCCCTGGGTATTTCAACGTTTGTGTTCGAAAGAAGACATCTCAATTGTGATGGAGACACAAGCCCTCCCCTCCTCACTCGCACAGCTCACAGGGGAGAGAAGAGGCAGGAGAAGGCAGTGCTTTCCCCCCCCATCCCACCCACGAGACCACCCCAAGCATCAATCCAGCAAGGGCCAGCCGCTGCCTGTGGGGCTTCGGCACAAGGTTTATTCCAAGAAGGTGGCAGCAATATACCTAATACACAACAGTGTTCTCCACTGATAAGAATTTGGCAGATCTTGTTTACTCCAGGACTTCTCCCAAGCATCCCTCAGAGCACCTGATCTGCCCATCCCACTGCTTGGCTCCTGCGTGTCACATGCCAGCACACTTTTTGTACTTCGACGGGAATCTATGCTCAGAAAAAGCATGATCTCCTGAAAGTAACATCGTCCTGAAAACAAACTATCGTCAAAAAATCACTCCTTGAAAACTTTCAGCAACAGTTTACAAAGAAACAGAAGTTCTCAAACCTCTGCAAGAGAAGTGGCTATCTGTGTGACATGAACTGTTCAAAGCTACAAGCTCAAATTGTGTGCAGTGATCTATGCAAAAAAAGTTTAGGGTGGAGACTGTGATTATCAGACTGAACATACCAAAAACTGCTGTGACCTTACTCAGAAATCAATGATTAACTACTGAGCTATTATCTCCTTGATACACATTTACTTTTTCCACGTAAAAAAATTAAAGAGAAAGTTTAAGCAAGACACAAAGAAATCGCTCCTCAGATAAAAACCCAGCTTCTGTCAGACCTTAATACTACTAAGTGTTGAGTCACATGGCTACTACCATATAACATTCTGCCAGAATATGTGAGAACAACATACATTAAGGGATTATTTTTTTTTGTCTTTTCTTGCAAGGTGACATCCATCACGTTCAAGCAGCAACTTGCAACAGTTTGCTCTAAAATACACTTTGTAAGCGCTGCAGGTGAAGTTCAAAGCACACACCAGCGGGTTCTGGGTCATGCACAGGCACACATCCGAGAGGAGGGAGAGGTCCCCCTGACATTTTCAGGTAAGAGTTTCTTATGTACTTTTCACAGCCTTCCTCTAGGCCCTGCCAAACTCTGCCAACACATGCCTTTGGTATGAATAAAAGACTCAACTAAGAAAATGCATCTGTCACTAGCAGGAAATGTGCTACTACCTGGTGACTCATTCAAATAACATTTTCAGCAAGGATGTGAGTTTCACCTAATTGATGGCAATAATTCTGTGGACATATTTCACTCCGCTATTCAATTGTATTCCACTTTAGGCTTCTGAGTAGTTGGACAAGCACCTAATAAAGGTTATTGCAAATCAACCGCCCTAAATAGATGCCTAGTTGTTCGCAGTATCACCAAAAATTAAAAAAAAAATAAAAAAACCAAAACAGTGTTCACAGCAAGGTTACTGAAACAATGGAAAATAAAATAAAGTGCTACGATGTCTTACGGTACTAAAACAAATATATAACACAGAGGCAAAAAGTCACCAAAAATAAATCTATGGGAAAATAAATAAGAGAGAAACCAAGATATCCATCTTAAGTCTGTTGCATGCAATATTTTCTAATCTCATCGTGAAATCTCTAAGTTTTGTTACTTGCATGGTAAAGAAAAAACTCAAAGACCAGACAGGTATTATGCAAAACTTCAAGCCTGACTGCAAGAACTGAGGTCAAATGGGAAAAGGGCTTATATTTCACTTAGGATTATGCACAGTGCCTGGACTTTCCTACCACCTCTGTAGCTCACAGTCAGTGAATAAGCAGCACTAAATTCAAGTGACATTACTTTTACAAAACTCAAATGCAGTCTTGCAGACTGCTTGCACAAAGCAAAAAAATATTTCGGCAGACATTTTTTCCTTTGATTGAGCTTTTTCTGGGTTTGGGGGGAGAAGGGTTGGTTTTTTTTGTTTGAGTTTTTTTTGCTTTGTTTTTGTTGGGTTTTTTAGTTTTGTTGGGAAGGAAGCTAGGTTAGCAGCAGCTACTGCAGTGAACAGCAAGCAAGTAGGTGTGCCTGCACTGGCACATTTTCCACACTTTAACTTTTGCCTGACCATAAAACTGCATTTTAAAATTGCCTGACCAAAAAACTACATTAGTCTGGAAAGAGAGAGGAGACATGGCTTAGCAGATCATTCTGTCCACACCCAGCTAATTCTACAGATAATACTGAACTCCTACAAGGATATTACTACAGAAATATCACTACAGCTGATTTTCCTCCATTTTACCAACCCCTTATTGAAAAAGGGGCTTCATCTCACTTCTGACAGTCAGCAGGGCCTCTTGGTGTATACTTCAGTAGGCTTTGCTCAAATCCAATGGGCCTCACACTCAAGCTGTACAGAAACTTTACAAGACCATCTAAGCTTCACCCAGTCCTTCTAGAGTCACTACTGCAGGGAGTGCAACACTGAAGCACGTGAGTAGATTGAATTTATAATACATTCATCTCAAATGGTGTCTGCACTCCCCTTAAGACATGGGTCAGTTTTTCCTTTTCAGAAATATCAGAAAGGATATAAGGATATGCTAACATTATACATTTATTTAAATCTTCATTGCATATAGCTCTCTAAAATCTCACTGTTGAAACATAGTTCTGTTTCTAAGACAACTGCCAGAATAGTCGAAGCTTATAACATTTAAGGTCTAGCTACAAAAGCAGCTTGATACCTTGGGGCTGCAATGTAGTAAAAGCAATTGCCCCATTGCTCAATTTTATATGAAATATTCAGAAATAATTATCTACAATTACTTGGGAACACTATCATTTTATATGGTTTTAGACCCTTGAATATTTCAATGAGCTCAGTAGGTGTATCAGGCAACAGCTGTTAAACAGGTTAAATTCCCATTTAACTCACCAAAAAAAGGAAACACAAATGAATAAACTGACAATTGGTTGTAAATTACACTAACCCAGATGCTACTGTGTGGTGAAGAACTGTAAATTTAGTTCTTTTTATTCTTTAAAGCTGAGAGCTTTTCCACAGGAGCTGAATAAAATTTAGTGTCTAATGAACACTGAATTTCCATTTCTCTGACATTTCACTATAAGCATTAACTTTTTGTGGAGACATTTCTTAATTTCCTTTGAAAATCCTGATTCCTGAGTCTACAGAGTCAAAAGTCCCCCTTTTGGCTGAAGATCAGAGCAGTTTAAAGCATCATATCTCCCCTGGCTTGCCTAAAAGACACACTCTTTTTTAGTTCAAAATTGGTGCCAAACCAAGACCTCCCGAGCTGGGTTCTGTGGTCTGTGTAAGTTTTTTAGAGACCAGGCTCCTTCTTCTGCAGGGGGCTGGTGAGGACTGGTTGAACCAGGAAAAGGATGCCAGTGCAGAAGTGAGTCAAAATTGCCAATGAGGTGACAAACAGGAGCACCGAAGGTTGGGAGAGGCAAAACATTTATTTTTTTTTTTCTCCCTGTACTTCAGAACTGCTTTTACAAGCTGTGCACGTCTAAGCTTCAACTTGCAAAGTTCTGACTGATGTCTACTGACCTGTCCACTTTACAGTTATGCAGAAGCTGCTATAAATTCCAGAGGTATAGAAACCTTTTCTTTCTTCTCATACCCTCAGACATAATAACTGTTGAATGCATGAAGGAAGGACCTTGTAGGTAATTGGCTTTCATAATAGAGCTGGACAAAATATATGAGGTGCAGATTTGGTCAGACAGAACATTTTTAGGAGGAAGGCAGGTTTTCACAAAACTTCCATTATGAAGCTTTCTTTGGTCTGGGATGGTTTTTCCAGTCCAAACTCAGAAGTAAGAATCCACTCTAAAACAGCCTCATTAGAATGATGTTCCACTCTGAATATGCCTATAGATTTAAATTCCATTTCAATATGTCTTTGGAAAAAAATGTGAAGATTACAGAAGATGATCTCAAAGGTCTCTTCCAACCTAGATGATTCTACGATTCTAAGAGTTGTCTACCTCCCATTTAGGATTTGGACCTCTATTGCTCTTCATGTAGCGAAGGTGGCTCCACAACAAGCTCACTTTACTCAACAGACATCCTCATGCATTGATCTTCCAGCCAATATCGAAAGAAAAGAAGTGAATCATCTGGGCCAGCATATTGAATCGGTTGAATTCAGTATCATGGAGGACTGGGAGGCTCTGACTTACAGCCTCTCCCTTCAGCTGTGAGGAATGGGAGCTATTTTCCTGCATGGAGTCAAGCCTAAGTGAGTAAGATGATGTAATATTTGGAAAATTGATCTAACTGGTGTAGTTAGCACCACAGTGGTATTTTTCCAAAGGTAAACATCACTATCTTTTAACCAATTGCTAAGGAATTTGTTGTGGTAAAGCTGTAAGCTGTTTATCTTCAACAAAAGTTCTACAGCTATTTCTGTTTCTCAGGATTCCCCAAAATAATTTTTTTTCGGAATTTTAATCGCATATATTCAAACACTTTTCTTCTCTCTGCCTTGGCATTTGCTGTAAGATTTTATAGTTCTCACCTCTTCCTATGTGGCCCCCTTAATAAAATACATTTTGTGTGTTAAGAAGGAGTAGAGATGACTTGGGAATTTTGGTTGTTTGAGAATTGTCCGTCTCCACCATACCACACCATTTGCTGACACAGCACCGGGCAGTGACACATTGCTAATCTCACCCCTCCATCATTTGTTAGCTTGGTTTTATTTCCCTTTAAAACACAGAATTCATTGCAATAAAAGATGAATATGAGGAGCTCGTTTCCATAACAATTTTTTAAAAAAAACTTGAGTATTATGAAGTGTCACTCAGCTGAAATTCTGCTAGGATGTCCAAAACGACTGCTTTTCCTTGCATTAATCTTTCAAGAGGGTGTTCAGCATCTATCAAAATTCCTTCTATAAACAGGATTCACTTTTTTTATTTTTTAATTTTTTTTTACCATTTCAGGTAATGACACTTGACTTTCTCTGTAACATGCGGGGAAGTCTGGTGAATGTTACGGTTGTTTGGCAGAGAGGAAGTGACTGCATCATTAACACTATCCAGAAGTGAGTGGTGATAAACCCTGGCACGGCAACAAAAAGAATAGCCAGGCGGAGTGACACGAGAACTTGTGGAGTACATTCTGCAGTTGAAGGCAGAAACCCACATGAACTCAAAACATAACCAGTTCAAATAAACCTTGTCCCCTGTAAGCTATAAACAGAGTAAGTTCAAGAGTGAATGTATTGGGTATGGCATGGAAGTGAAGTGAGATAAGATGTTTTCTTCTACTACTTCTTTTAATAAAAAAAATTAAGTACATTTCAGCTTTACTATAAATACAGTTCACAACATAATTAACTGTAATCAGTTTAGAGAAGTCCAGTTGTAGCTACCATCTTGAATTTATCTTTCAAGAATTTCCTGCTGTTATTATCTTACAGCTCTGGCAGTTTAATTGAGCCTGAATGGCAGCTCACTCTGTTAACAAAGTACGATATCAAGAATTGCAGTTCAGAAAGAACCAAAAGTGCAGTAGATATTTCCTCGGATTCTGATGTGCTGCTTCTGTTTTAACTTTAAGCTGCATAAGCTACATGACTTTCTACATGGCGTTCATGCTCCTATATGCTGCTTATGCTGAATTATTGCTGTCATTCCCCTTTTAGTGTGAAATATGAGCCAGTTAATGGATTTACCTTATTTCCATTCACAATAGAAACTCAGAAAGGACTGAAAGAAAGAAAATCTACCTATAAGTGATGAAATACCACACAAAATATTTGTACCTAAGAATGCATTCATAAACTAAGCCATTTTTGAGCTTTCAGTAAGGAAGTATTAAGTTCCAATAGATACTAACCTGCTTTAGCATGAATTCCATCCACCCTAATCTATCCATCTATTCCATTCTGGAGTAATAGCTCACATCCCATCACATCTAAAATAAACTTTTGCTAATGAATTCAAGGGAGTCAGAATATTTGCTTTGGCATCCTGCATATTTATATTTCACAGACTCAGCCCATTCTGACATAATCAGCAACAGGAGAACACATTAACCTTTCCTCAGTGTCCCTAACTCAGCAAGTTTGATAGCCAAGCACAAAGTCAGGTAGTCCAGATAATTTTTTACTAAAACAAGAATCAAAGTCTTGAGAGAATAATATGAGATTCTAACCTGTGCAGAGAAAGGTTAAATACAGATAATATTTGAACTAGAAATGCACTGGCCTAGGCTGAATTCTTTCTTCTATCTCAGTAGTTATCGTATTTGTTTGTCCAAGCAATGGCTGATTAGGTTCTCATGCCAGCACATTAAAACATTAAATCAGAATGGGAAAGATTAACTCAATTGATGGCAAATATATAACTCAAGCACTGATGGTACCAATAACACAGAGGAGTTTGTATGTCAGCTTACAGTATACGCCTACTGCATATTTTGGAAGCTCAAACACAGCTTTCTAGCAGCTGTTGACGACTGGAAGAAAGAATGAGTTAAGTGAAAAGCCTTAATCTTTTAGAGCTAAATTATCAGAAACATCTGACTTAGGTGGCTCGGCTTCTCAGAAGTATCCTAACTCTCAATGAATTGGATCTTGGGTCTCCTTGGGTCTATAGGCATGTAATGTGGTAGTGTAATCCACCCGTCAAGTGCTTAAATGAGTGCTTATTAAGCATCCCCATTAAGGGCACTAAAAGTTACTGCAGCGCAGTCTCAATACAGCTATATCCTTATATGTTCTTTTACAAGTTCAGCTGGGAATACCTCAAAGTTATCTAACACCTTGTTGTCCTGGAATCCCTGGACATACTCTTGGGTGTCCATGATTTACTAAAGCATCTAGACATCTACCATGTTTGGGTACTTCTGTAAGCCCCACCCTTTGCATTCAGCATCTTTTCATGGTGTAACTATATATACTTTTTTTTTTTCCAGTTCTTTACTGCGTATTTTCTTTCTCTGCATGAAATCAGTGAGATATATACCTAGGCATGTTTAAGAAAAATGCACGAGTTTCTGGTTTGGAGATTTAAAGTATTTGGGTGTTGATTATTTTTGGAACTAGATTGGTGTCCCACACAGAACAATACACCCAGCTGATTTTTTTTTGAGTTATTGAAAAAAAAAAAAACACAACACAAAAAAACCACCAGTCCACCATGATGCTTTTCTAATAAATCAAAATGTCAGAAGAAAATTGTTTATGGTCGAATGCAAAGATTGATTTCACCTCAGATGAAACATGAACTTACATTTCAAGTGGAATTACCTGTATTTCATTTTGGACACATGTAATATTAAAACTGGTTAAAGTACAAGCGTGCAAAGTTTAGTAATGGCTGAAATTAGTATTTCCAAGGCAATAACGACTCTAGTACTGAACAATATTTTAGCACTTTACTCCAATTAGATTTCAAAAATCTGTTTCACAGCCTGGACGTTACCAGTTTCCAAGCTAGCACTGTCAATATTCAGAGGAAGAATATCTTCCTCTATTTTATTTATATTACTATATAAATAATTCTGATGACCCTACTGGGCAGAATAAATCTTTAAAGTCCTTCTGTCATTGCAGTGACAATCTGAAATGTGATCTTAATAATCAGCCTTTTCTTCCTCTATTTTGCAAGCTGAAGATGACCAGGCCACCTCACCAGTAAGCTAACCCTCTGTACTCACATTCCATTCTGAAAAATTTAAACAGAGTGTGTTCATGCTCAGCAATGGCCAAGCTGATAAAAGCAGAGGCTGTCATGGCGAGTTGGAGTATATATGGAATATATGTATAGAGATATTTAGCCACAGACAAATGGCTGGTAACAGTGCATTGACCTCTTTGCTCACTTATGAGCCACTGATACTCAGAAACACAGAAGCACCTATGAAACTGCAGAATAAGAGCCAGGAAAAATTCTTGCTCACAGCAGTTAATTCTGCTGCCAAGCCCAGCCGGGTACCTCATCCCACAGACAGACCCATTCAAGATAAATCCCTGAACTCCCTCTCTGGTCAGTGAGGCATAGTCCAAACCTCACAGTAAAATAAACACAAACAGGATCACAGAATTGTAGGGGTTTGGTAGGGACCTTCAGAGACCATCTAGTCTAATCCCCTGCCAAAGCAAGTCCACCCAGTGCAGGTTGCACAGGAACATATCCAGGTGGGTTTTTAATAGCTCCAGAGAAGGAGACTCCATCACCTCTCTGGGCAGCCTGTTCCAGTGGTCTGCCACCCCCAAAGAAGTTTTTCCCTCATGTTTAGGTGGAACTTCCTGTGTTCCATCTTGTTAAATCTTTTGTCCGTTAAATGTGGCTCCACCTTTCTTGCCAGGTCCTGTGGATGTGTCAACTATCCCCCATGTGTCAGATCTAAACTGTGCAACACCTTTTCTCCATCCACTGCAAAGCAAATCTTACCAGAGTTGCTCAATACAGCTTTAACCTTTGCCGTAAAAAGTCACTATGGGTTTATAATTGTAGTGTTTGTCAACCTGAATAACTTTTTGTCTTGAACAAGCACCTGACAGCTTTGTTTTTCCAGATAGTCTGCTGCTCTCCCTCATCAACTCTCAAATGAGCCCAATGAACTGTAGCTGTACTGCTACTCATGACCTCAAGGCCTGCTGTTGGTGACTCTGGCTGCACCCTCAAGACGTACATCTTGGCTGCAGCAGATGGATATTCAGGACAACTTTGGGCTATTTTCTCTCCAGAATATTGCTATTCATCTAACCATTGCAGCATAGGACTCAATGAGGACACATTCAATCCTCCAAAAAAATTGAACAAATATTTGAGCTTTCGCTGGTGTCATGCTCTAACAATTTTGACTATATTCCTAGAAGCAACCTTTTTTTAAGCTAACTCAAATACATCCAAGAGTCAAATGAAGAATTCTCTTCCCAATTACAGCTCTTTTCCAGAAAATATCTGAAAGTTCAGTCCACAACTTAGCACAGCAGTCAGTTGCCTAAATGTAAGCACCCTGCGCTATTTAAGATGTTCCAGAACATCTGAGATGCCTTCATAGAAATTGTAAATAAGCCATAAAACCTCTGGGAGAGAAGGCTCTTAAAGGTATTCTGGCTTCGTGATGTTAAAGTACCTTAAAGGGCAGAAACATCTCTTTTTAAGCAACTGAATCTCCACCCAATCTGACAGAATACCAAGATGGAAATATTTTCTAAAATTTTTCTTTTTTAATAGCTATTGGTCAAATAACCTTCATAAAATCCAAGGGCAGCATCACTGGATCCAATACCACCTTTGGTAGTTCCTGATGAAGTATTTCTGTTCCCTTTCCTCCTTTCTCTTTTTTTCTTGTTTCAACTTTTCAAAGACTTTACCAAAGAAATACCTGTCACACATAGAAATACTGTATTTGTGTCTCTTTGAAATCTCTTCTTCTTTGTACAGTCCTCATCCCGGGTTTGTCTCAAATTGAAAAAGTATTTCACACTCAGCTTTAAATAGATATAAAATAACAAG
>JAOXJM010000002.1:34320969-34334741 GCA_026413425.1 Tringa solitaria
TTGGGGATTTTTTTTTTTACTGCTGGTATTCATGGGGGGTTTTCTGCAGATATTTCAGCAGTTGGTTGTCAAAACTTTTTCTGAAAAGCACTGTCAAGATAAACATTCTACTGATCTAATCTTGTAGTAGCCCTGCGTTTAATTAAACTTACAGTGTTTCTTCACATTAAGGAAATTTTTTAGCCCTTGAAACCTACATATAAAGCCAAATTCTTGGTTTGTTGGAAATGCTTTTTTGGGAAAAAGGAGATGATTCAAAATGCCCTGTTTCAAAGTGTTGCCACACAAGTAAATAAAGAGCTTACCTCCTCTGGGAAATGCCATATAATGGATTTAAAAGATGAACAAAATCCCAGTGTTTATTCAGTCTAATGGATAAAAAGGACAAACTCACTCACTTATCACAATGGTCAATTGTATAAAAAGCTGAAACAGGCCATTTCTGGCAGCCAGTGAAAAATAACATTTTTGCCCATAAAAAAAACCATAACAAACCAAAACAAAAACTCATGTTGTATTTCATATGGAAAAGCCAATAGAAGTCCCCAGCCAAGCTTTTTTATCACTAAACTATCTTGATTTATACTTTGTTTGAAGTTCTCAAAATGAAACTTTCAGTCTCTCACTCGCTAAAAATAAACTTGCCGTAGCTGGTTAGGAGGCAGCTGACACAGGCAAAGTTTGAGTATTCAGCCCTTATGAGAAGAACAATTGAGGAATTACTCTTTCATTCCATAGAAAACAAGCATGACTTCTATATAGTTAAGATTCGAGTCTGCAAATCCTTAGTAATAAATGGTTCAGCTGAAGCTGATAAGTGAAATGGATTTGCAGAACCTGCCCTTTTGCTGAGAAAACTCAACATTATTAATGAAAAAAATGCACAATTTCTCCATACTTTTCAGCTGATAGATCTCTAGTTACCTATTAAGAGTTGAAGCACTGATAGATGTTGTGCACCCCTTAAAATAAAACATTCTCTATAAACATTTCTTCTTTAGATTTAAATTTTAAGTTGAGAGAATTTGACTGTGGTAGTCAGTCCATGCCTTTCCAAATTTTTCACCAACGCTTGTTTCAAAGGATAGGCGAGATTCATCACGACTTACTGGGAAGCACAAGTAGGGCTGTCATATCCATGCATGAGGAATACACCATGGGGTGTGAATTCTGACTCCATCCCAAAAAGGAGAGAATATTAGATATCCCTTGTATCCCTTTTCCCCACTGTCCCTTTTTTTAGGCAGTACTCTGTCAGGAATGGTTTGCAGTAGCTGGTTGCTTTGGGACGAGATGACCTCTTCAGGTTTCCACTTACCCTATTAAGATTCTAAGAATTTTGACACAGAAAATCTGTTACTTATATAGGTAGGTGTCTCGGTTTGAGGACATTAGCATTGCTAATTCAAATATGATTTATGTAGTTGGTACTGAACGCCGACGAGCCCAACACTCTCAGGCCTGGATATTAGTTCCTGAGCTACCCCTAAGGCCATACCCTAACCTCTGTGCAGAAAAGCAGTAAAGGTAATAAATTAATGACCTGCAGGACAGAGGATCCAGATTATTTCAGACCAAAAGGAAGGAAAGTGGTTCAGAGGGCTCTTCGTAAGCAAAAAGACTAAGTACCTTCTTCCCACCTCATTCCTCCTTTCTTATATCAGAATGATCACACTTTAGTAACTACATGGACTTGACTCTAGACGGTGCAGGCAGTCTGTTCTACATCAAAACCAAGTCATCATTATCCCTCCTAATTATAATTATTCTTTCCCTCCCCAACATTAGCTCTTTTCATATTTCTTTTCCGATCATTTACTTTTTTTTTACTTAGATCTTATCACAAACATAAAAATATGGAAAACAAACATTCTTGCAGTCACTGTTCACTAATTTCTTTGGATTTATTCTAGCTTCATAGTAATGTTATACAGGTCAGTCCTGTGGGGTTGCATGAGCCAGCTCCAATATATAGTGGATATATTCTTTGCACTCAGATACATATCTTGCAGTCATTGCAATATTAAGAAAAAAATTTCCATTTTATTCTATTAACAAACAGGTTACTTTATGGTTTTCTATGCTTTAACCAATTATCTTAAGACAATATTTCTTAAACCAAAAATTATAAGTATTTGGAAGATAAAAGCAGAAAAGTTGCAATCCATTGGATCCCCCCCATGTACGAAGGTCCTGAAATTCCTCTTTGTCCTCACCATTTCTGCACATACCTTCATAATCTTTGAAAGAACCCCAAGGGGCTATTTCACTCAGAATTTCACACAACAGACTAGGAGAAGGAAAGAAGATAGAGACATCAGAATTAAAGACTGAATGTTTAAGGGATTCTGTTCAGCAACAGCTCATTTTAAGCCTTAATACAGACATTGTTAGACTCTACAAAAAAAAAATCAACAACTGCTGAAACTTCTTTTAGTCTCAGAACTGGGATAAAAGACATTTATGCTACATAGCAAACTGCTTCAGAAAAGGTGGAAGCTGTCTTGCCTTGAATGTATTCTAAATTAGAAAACGTAAGGAAAATAACGCGCTTGCATTCTGTAGAACAAAGTACATGTTGTAGAGTATATTCCCCAATAATTCAAACTTTAAAAGGTATGGTATTTCAAGCCTTAAAATAACAAAGCTACACTCTTGCAGAGGTTATACCACATGGGGGTGTTCATTTCCCTTTGTCTTAGTTGCATAAACTCAAAATCAACCCTATACAGTAAATGATGTCTGCCCTATTGTCTTATATAAACACTCTTTTGTTTTTCTTCAGTGAAAAGCTGTGTTTAAAGAAAGGGCTGTATGAATTCCAATAAAGAAACTAGTGTAAGAACACTGGATTCATAAAATGAATTAGAACAGCTCTACTGTTACATCGACTGGTGCTGGAAAGCCAGCAAAGTCAGATAATATTTTATTTGGAGCTGAAATGAACTGTTGTGAACTCTGACAAACCAGCACTTCAAAGCATTCTGAACATACTGCCACTAGCATAAGGAAATTTATCGTGACTAAGAGCCTGACTCTGACCCTATTTACACCATCTTTACTCTGCTGACTTCAGCTGGATGGAAGAGCAGAATTAAGCCATTTACAGCCATCTCTTATCTGTGATTTACAGAAATATTAAAAAAAATAATAAAGGAATCATACTTTATACACCTATTCTACTCCCAATAAAAAGCAGCTCAGAAAAACCTCAGACAAAATTCTGCACGTCATTTGGGCAACTTTCTGGGTGGCCCATGCAGGAATCAAGAGAACTGATGAAAAATAAGACATCAGATTTGGTGATATTGCTGAATCTTTAGTAATTCATACTTTCTTGGAATGGAATCCAGCCCACATAGTTACATTATTTTTATTGAACCTTAGCAATACATCAATGTGGCTAAATTAAAATATAAGCTGCAGTAAAAGTATTTTAAGGCTTTAAGAGAAGATACATATTTTTACAACATCAAGCCCATTATGGATTTCATGGAGACTAGTGTGTAGCAACTTGACATTATTACGATGATAATTTATTAATGATTTGTATATTTCAGTACCCTTCTGGTTCTCCTGAGACAACATCAAGACTTATCTGTGCTATGCATTTCACAGACATAAAGAATGGACTTTTTTGTCCTCATAAATCAACAGAATAATGCAATTGCTGAATGCATGTAAAAGCCAGAACACAAGAGGATTGTTATCCAGCAAGGTATAAATTGTATTGCTAGTTATCCTTAAACGTTCTCTTTTTGGATCTTTACAGTTTTGCTCTTTTTTTAATCTATCCTGTGCGTAGATGTCTTCAGACATGGAAAACAGTTGAAAACTTGTTAAATTCCTCAATCACGTACAAGGGAGTTAGTAGTAAATATAGCATAGCCACCAAGAATTCAAAGGGCTTTGAATCTTTAGATCTGATGTGTAATTCAGCTGACACATGGCACGTGAAACTTAACATAAAGTAATGCAAATTGGTTACAGAAATGCAGTTCAGAAGTAAGAAGTGAAAGGAGAAAAAACACAGAGAGGCTTAATAACACTGGACACCCAATAAAACAATCATAGAAACTGGCCCACTGCCAGTACAGTACAAATATACATGTCCATGAAGCTGACAGAACAAAAATCCCACCAACACCCCACAGGGGAGCAGTTTTAATCTCAGCCACAGCTGTGATGTCATCAAAAGCTATTATTTCATTCCTATCCCCCTCTCCCCCACACACCCCCAAAAAATTGAGCACAGCCAAGACAAATTGCACAATGAGATTGCTTTCTCTACACTTAACAGATGCCAATTACATGGTGGGTGGAACACAGATTTAGGTGAAAATAAATGCACTTTTTAGGAATTTATCAGCATTGTGGGCTTTTCAGCAGTATCACCCATTATAGTTTCAGGGTGACCTGTCAAAACTAGGGGGACCATCTTTACACTGTATTATCATTGATGTGTGACATGTTATCACACATCAACCCTGGACAGAGGGCCACCACAAAGCCTCCATGCCATTGATATACGTTGATGTATTTGCTCCAGCCAGTGCTACCCCTCCAGCCCACAAACTGGTAGGATTAGAGAAACCTATGAAATTTTGTTTCTGAAAATAGTAAATTGCTGGAGCTGTTCATTCATTTAAAATAACTTTTTTAAGGTCCTTTGAGATTTTTTTTCTTTACTTTTTTTTTTATCATTTCTGAGTCCCTTCAAATTCCACCAGATAGTATGTCTCTAATGGGATTTCATACAATATTATTCTCTCTCTGCCATTTTTTGAGCTTTCTTAGACAAAACAGTTTTTCATTTCTCATTGTCCCACTATCTCTAAACATTTGGAAACACGGATTGCGATGCCAAAACCAGAAATGAATCTTTTGTACACTCAGGATGAGATAAGTTCTTAACCCTGCCTCTTTGCAATTAGAGCTTTGTAATACGACATTGTCTTCATAGTTTAAAAGTTCCTTTCATTGGCCACTGCAATGTACTTTTGCAAATCTCTTGATGAATCCCAGGTTAGTTGAACTGTTCAATTATAGCTTTATCCTAATCCTACTAGCTAAGCATTAATGCTAGCAACCTCCCACATCCTAATCCTGTCCCACTTGACACTGACCCACACTCAGTCCCAAATGATGTGTGTGTTAGTGTAAAGCCATGCAAACAACATATTAATCAGGAATGCAACAAGAAAGTGAAAGATATATAACAGAGCAGTGGTGAGTGTTAAAAGATACTACTCTCTCCAAACATTGGCTGGGCATATACAGGTTTAAACACATCTGAAAAAATAACATAAATATACACAAAAATGCACTGAATTGTTACAAATCTCGTAACTAAGCCATTAGAAGGTGTCTTGAGCATGATTTAAAACAAGAGGGAAATCCAGTCTGAGGTCAGATTGAAACTATTAGAATTAGATACAGACTTAGAAAATGGAAAGACTTTTATGTGTGATAGACTCCTATTCTCTATAATTCACTGCAGATTGGGAAAATGATTCCTTCAGATCTGCTGTTGACAGGTTAATATTCCCAATGATAATGTTGTCAGGTGATAACACAGAGCCAGCCTATACACTTTGATCTGAATGGAAAAAGTTTGCATTAACTGCAACATTTGGAGAGAGATTCTGTTTGGAAAACTCAGCTAAACAGAAACATTATCCAAAGAGCATTTGATTGCAGTCAAGATAGAAGTGCATCAACTTCATAAAAGGTCCAAGTTACCTTCCCTGAACAGTGACAGAAATTCTCTCTCCAGAAATATTACTGAGGCAGCCAAAGGCACACGAGAACAATCCAAAAGAACCTCGTATCCAGTTTTTAGTGAGTGCTATTGTCAAATGTATTCTCTCAAATTTCAGGAACATGAATGCACGGCTTGTACAAACTCTTGGTTTAAACGTCTCTCCACATCTTTCCTTAGCTAACCACAAACCCAACAAAATTCCTTTAGGTTTCTACATCCATACAGCTAAATATGCTTTCAATTAATTTCCTGGCATGGTTAAAGAAGGATTTTGATAGTCTAAGGCCTTTATGTCAGGATAGTAAAACTGTGTCTTTTAGAATGATATTGATACTGTTCTGTTAGTGCCTGATACAGTCATTGCAACAGTGAAAGGCTGGATTGTCCCTGTGGGTACTTAACGAGAAGGGAGGAGCTGAGCAGCATTCCCCACCACGCATGAAGAGTAAGGACAATTGTTCCCTGTCCATGGGCAAATGGGAGAAAAACGATACAGAAGAGCAAAAGAACATGATTTTTTTCCTCAACTGCAAATCAACCTTGGAAAAGGTAGGAGAGCAGATGCAGGCAAACCTGCATCATGGTTTGTAGGAAAGGTAAGGTCTCTCCATCTTCCAGGGAACTCTAAATTTTAGAGGGAAAGGTGGAATAGGAATGGCTAAGTGTTACACTGAACTCAAGACCAGCCCATTAAATGTTCAAAAGTTCTCGTCACAAGGCAAAGCCTTAAGGGCTTTCAGTCCAGTGAAGCTGATTTAGTCCAAAACAGCAGCCAGAAGCATTGGCCAACAGAAAAATAAGAAACAAAGATGGAGTGTTTCTTGTCTCCTTCTAGTAGTCAATAGTTGACGTGCTTTCCATGCTGCAGATCACTACCAAACATCATGTTTAATGCACCTGATGAGCCATAGTGTTTTTAAAATCCTGGATGCTTTTGGCTCACAATATCCTGTGTAGGTATGAAGCTGTCATACTTGTTACAAACCTGCTAGGCAACAGTTTTCTTAGGTACCTCTGACTTCTCTTAGTATAAGATACAGCAAATAATGCTTCCCTAATTGTCTCTTCTGCACAACACATGGATCCAAAACCAATCATATCCAGTCTTATGCTACATCTGAATATTTGCTATAATTGATCTGTCGTATCGCCTTTTTTCCCCATCATGTTTCTATTTCCAGTGTAAAGTGCAATCTGACAGCTTGCTCAGAGAATTATAACCTTGTCACTACAGCACACTTAAACGTCACATGCTGAAACTGAGGGGTTTGAGGTGGTAAGTGACATGGCACTAATGGTTAAGAACCGCCAACACAAACTGGAAACCGGATTTGAAAAAGGACCCAACTGTTTTGGAGATTACTGTGCATTAGAACTCAGGCATTAATTTGAAAATCGCTTTCAGGTATTGTGTTTACTAAAATTGCCTTCCTACCTTGATGGAATTGCAGAGTTATTATCACACACTACTGTACATAACAGATAAGCTGTAGCATTTGTAACATGAGTATTATTCATATCATAAGGGTTTCATTAAGAGCTTCCATACGATACGCCAATGTTTATATGTGCACGCACGTGCCCCATTGGTCTGTGTATGCATCGTCAAATTACTTTCCTTTTAATTGCAAAATTAAAGCTGGCTTTGTGCTTAATACAAGCATTCTGGACCTATCGCTGCTGTGGGGATAAAGAACAGCATAAGAATAAGAGCAACTAGATCTCCTGAAAGTCGGAGTACTATTGTCAGTGACACTTAGAGTGGTCAATTAATTGGGGAAAAAAAGCAAGCAGTGCCTTTAAAAAAAAGTAAATGGAGTGCATCTTCTAAGCATAATAAACTATTTATTAACATAGGAACTTGAACTTCTGCAAGGAGAAAGACAATTGCAGCCATTTCAGTTACCAGGGCCTGCCTTTGGCAGCGTAACAGAAGTGACAGAGCTTGTGTTCATTTCTCATTAGGCTGTGTATTTTTAATTTTAACTCCAGCACAAAAAGTTGATGTTTTGTATTGGATATCTGAAGTTTAAGAAACAACTATATCATCAAAGAACTGAAGCTTCATTCCCCAGGTAGAAAGGGCCAAGTCTTGGTGCAGCTGAAGTCATGGTGTAATTTTTGCAGAGTAGGGTGGCAGCAGAACCTTCTCTGCTCATTGACCTCATGGAATTCATCTCGAGCAGTTACAGAATTAAACTAGCAGAGGTTTATAGACCCTTCTTATACATGATACTTTAAAGTTTCTGACTTGGACATACCTTATTGGGGCAGCAGGATTCTCTCTGAGTGCAGAATACCAACAACAAGAGCTGAACAAGCGCTAGCTGTCAACAAATCCCTGGGGACACCATATTTGAAAGGTGTTCAATCCCCCTCAGGTTGCCACTGAAACCGCTGCTTATCTCTAGCTAACTTGCCTGGACTTATACTTAGTTTTATTTCTCTTGTCACCTATACAGGGGTTTTAAGATTTGGAAACGAATATATTTTGTATGATTTGACCAGATGATAGCCTATAGGTGGTTGACTACATATTATTATCAGCCCACTGGGGAGTACTGTAAAAAAGGCTACAAAGATAGAGCTATCAAGTCCACATGAACTTGGCTAAAGCGTGTTTCTTTCATGTAGAGATGATAAAAGGCCTGCGGAGTAAGGGGACGTCATGCTTCGCCAAAAAGAACACATGAAAGTTGTCCCTTGCACAGCTCTCCCTTTTGGCAGTCCATTATTTATTGTAAATACACCTTATGTCGCTACCCATGTCACTACCACTAGCTTGTTTGTGTTAATGAAAAGCAGACTGACAAAATACTGTTCTCATATTCATGAAGAAAACATCCACTGATCTCAGAGTTGTCCAAGGCTTCTAGAACTTTGTGTTTGGCTTAAATATTTATCTATGCATATACCATGCTGCTTCAGGTTTTTTAGAAACTTTTAAAAGTAGTCTTCTCTTAAATGGTCTGGTGTACAATGCACTTTTCCAAACCCATATTATAATTATATATGGCAAGTCAGGGAGGATTTTATCTATGCCTTCTGAGCACTATCAAATATCACTCTCTGTTAATGGGTGCTAGAATTGCAGTACCAAAAAAAAATTAAAAAAAAAATCAAAGAATAAACCACTCTAGACAGTAAGAAAAAAAAGCTTTCTGCCTTTGTCTTCCTCCTTCTTTACTACAGAGAAGGTATATGTTTTCATTTATGTAGGTATATAACATACACACATATATTAAATGAATGATAAAAATGGTAGACTACTTTACATTGTTCTCATCAGTATATTTAATTACTTATATTTATTTAGTATCATTTATTAATTTGTTTATTCTTACTTCTATAGTTCTATTATTCTGAAGATCTTTCCAATTTCAAGCAAGCTGAACTAATTCCTAGTTCACCCGGGTAAGAATGAGAAAGTTGGGGAGGAAAATTGTTACTCACAGACCAATTTTGCAATATCTTCCATGATGTAAATCTGACAAAGCCTCCTGTCACTCTTTAATTTTTTCTTTAAGCTTTCAAACCTATGGTTTGCCTTCTTTCCCTCAAAACTTATCCGCAAAGTTTTGGAAATGTTTTTGTTCCTGGCAGGGCTGCCAACATTTGGTGGCAACCTCTGCATGGGCAGAAGTTTCCTGCAGAGAAATGGCAATGCTTCTTTTTTCCCAGAATATTTTGTACCCTTGCTGTTCCGCTCAGTGTGTGGTTCCTGGCCAGAAGATCGTTTTGTCCTATGTGTCATACGCTTGAGCCCTCCCGTCTTCCTGCTTATAATCATAAGATTACTGTGAACAATAATAATGTCAACATTGTTAATTTACAAAACAAAAGGCACAGAGATTAAATCCTTTAATTAATCTATTGAAGGGACAATCCGATATTGCTACCCTAAACAGCAATTTCTGTTGGGGAAAAAATACAAAAAAAACCCACCCCAACTTATTTAGATTAATTTCTAGAATATCATGAATGACTGAAAACTGAGTGGCAGCAAAACCCCGTAGTGCCCTTCAGCAGACATACGGGGGCACTCAGAAGTATCAGATGCTCAGACCAACCCCAAAGCCAGTTTATTGGTTCAGGTCATGCTGTTCCACCCTGATGTAAGGAGATGGACTGTATCACAAAAAAAATAAAACAAAAAACAAACGGGGCTGTCACAGATAGGATACGCACCCTCCCAAATGCAGAAGGAGAAGTCATATTATCTGAGATGATTCAAGCACTGGGGATATTTCACCATACAATCTCATTTAGGTGTAGTCTTGAATGAGCTCAGTGCTCTCTGTGGCTACTGGCATGTCTGCACAGTGTGGTACCAGCTAAATCTCCTGCTCAGGTGATACTGCTTCTTCTTAGAAGACACAGAACAGCTTTCTCCATAGCAGGCAGAAGTTCTTCTCCTGGCCTTTAATGAGGGCTGGACTGGATTTTTTTTTTTCACACAGCTCGATGACTTGTTATGAGTAAGAACATTACATCTTCTTTTAAGAGTATTTAGTCACTGTTGATTTTTCCAGTATTGGTGCCAGCATTTCTCATCTTGTTGGAAAAAAAAAAACAAACCCACAGAGAAGACCCTGGCAGTGCTAGAATGGAGGTTTCATGGTTGTAGAAATCCTAAACTATCATGAATTTTTCTAACACATATGTTTGAGAGTGCTAAAATACTGATTTCGCCCACACATTGTTCAACATTTTACAAAGTTCCACTTCCTGCCCTCAAGAGCTTTCTATCTGAAATGGCAAAAACAAAAGCAGCAAAAAGAACAGAGCAGAACTGAGAAATAATTAAAAAAACCCAACAGGCTCTGGTCCTTTGTTTCATAACTCTTGTCAGTGACTGTAAACAACTTTTATTGTGACAGTAAGTTAACTAGTACATCCATGAAAAAGTAATAAAGAACTCTATGTAATAATCTAATTTAAAACCTACATTGTTTTACATTTAAGTACATAAGTCTTTTTTCAACCTTCAACAAACGTTGAAAGTGCCTCAGAATTGCTTCAAGGCCTCATACAGGAGTCAGTCCAACTTTCATTAACTCCAGTGGAAGGTGGTACACGCTCATAGTTTTATCCGGTGAAACAAATGGAATCACTTCCCAGGAAGATGGCAGCCTCCAGCCTTTGATTCAGGAAGTCTAATTGTAGAATTAAATATGAATAGAAGCATGTTCATAATCATACCTCCATAAGGCTGGGGAGAACTTCTCACCCTGTAGCCATATAGTGCATTACTATACTGAAAGAGCTTTTATTCTTATTCTGTCAATAAAGGCTAACTCTACCCCTGATCCTACTAATATTAAGAAAAATAATCTTGCTAAATGAAATGTATGGAAAAACTCAAGACCTGGCATTTATTCATTAAAATGAGTACATTTAGGAGCATCAGTATTAAAGTAAGGAATATATTATTGGTACTGATGTATGAGGAAAAGTGGCTCTGCTTAGAGACCAACGTTGATAAGTTTGAAAATAAATGATCCAGGAGTTATGAAGACATTCCTAGGTCAGCAATAGAAAGTATAACACCTGCGAACCTCAGCGCCTGAGAGGAGGTGGCAATTCAGGCAGCTAAGCTAGTACTGGGGAGAACTGAGAATTAATAAATATAAATACTGCAGTGGACCATGCAGGGGTCTCCAACTCAGAACAGTAGGATTTGAAAGCATTTTTCCACTAAAAAAAAAATAAAAACACAAAATGACAACAGCGAGGCCCAGCTTTCAAGTCTACATATAAACAACAAGTGTTTGGTTTTGAAGCTAGTAGTCCTTAAAACCTTATATTTTCAAACAGCATACCCCCTGCCAAGAAGTTACATTCCCCCCCCCTTTAAATAAGCAGCGAGGGTAATGGCATGATGAACAAATTTCATTTCTTTCTGTTCAGTTTTTTCCATCTTTAATACAGCCTCCAGCAGGCCAGATGGCACCAATGCAATTGCTGGTAAGTCAATACATCTGGCCGCATTCCTGAAATGACAAATCTGATGGATAGAGCCCCAGCTCCTATACAAAGCCTCTTTTCAGAACGCTCTCCCTGGTACTTGTCTGCTTTAAGCAAAACCTAATGTGTGAAAACAAAATAAAATTGAGCTCTTTCACCACCCTGCACTAACGTTTCGTTCCCCGTGTTTTTAGGAAGGCTGCTCCCTCCCTGCCCCGCTCCCGTACCTCGGCCCCGCGCCGCTCTCCCTCTGGCACAAGACGGGCTCTGTTCGAAGATCTCCCTCCTCCCGAGCTGCTAACAGTTCAAAGCAGGTTACCATAAACACTCTGGGCTTTGCTCATTAAGAGCAGCAAGATTGTTTAGGAAATTGTCCTCAAGGAGGGAACACTGAGAAGTCATTGCTTCACTCCAGCTTTTCTTTCAACCTCAATAGTCTCTCGTGGGGCCAAGGAGGAGTTCGAAAGACGTGTCACCTCTTGCCATCATCAGAGCAACGAGCTGCCAGCAAGGCATTGTGATAATGCCGATGCTGCAGTGCCATCCATATACGGCACAAGGGACTCCACAGCCTTGCACAGCATCCCTGGATTATTTACAAGTCTATAAATAAACAACTGGAGGAGGTTGGTATGACCAACAGAAGGATGTGTAGCAGAAAACTATGGACCACGGCATGTTAGGTGTTAACCATCTCTTAGACAACAGTACTTCTTTGTCTTCTTTTTTCTTTAATATTTGGGAAAGCAACTACCACTAGATAAAATGTGAAGGCACAAAAAGGTGCCGCTCCATCAAAACTCCTCTCCATCCCCAACTATTTGCAGAATGAAGCACCGCGTGAGGTGGTGTCCTCCTGATTTGTGTTGGGCCACATTTATTCATCACTGAGAGACTCACAAGGAGAAATTTAGTTCTGTGTTAACTGCGGTCACTGACATAACTACCAAACAACTGAGAGTTTTGAGCCACAAAACCAAGTTACTTAAATGAGAAGTGGCTCAGTCCGTGAAACTTGCACCCTTCAAAATTAGTACTTTGCCTCCTGCATAAGCCTGCTGAAGTCACTGAGATGGCTCAAGGGGTAACGAAGGTATAAAGAAATATAAATATTAATTTCTTGATCTATATTTGGAAATACTAATCACAATAATTAGCAGCTAGCAAAAAATGTGCTATGTCCAAGTGGGTTAAAGCCAAAATCATTCCATCCCAAAGACAAGTTATGCTGATGAGTCTCTGCAACCCCATCATGAGCATTTCTGTCTGCAACCTGAGCTGAGTAGTCTCGATCCAGAAAGTTAGGAGGTCAACAGACAAAAATTTCTGATTTATTTGGTACAGCCTTTGGGCATAAGAACAATAATGACGACAGCAAAGCTTTTCCAACCTTTCTACTATGCACCCAGGCTATGATTCCTTCAGAAATAGATTTTCTTCTTAAAGGGGCACAACGATTCAGGTTGAGCAATTCAGAGCTACTGCAGCTCAGCAGTCTCTAGACAAACAGCATGGGACCTTCAGGGATAGAGCCTTTCTAAACACCCCTGCCCTCTTCAGCTTGGCAGAAGGCTTGCAGGATTTATCTTGTTTTAATTATATCCCACACGGACAATGAAGTCACTTGCACAGGGGCTTTTTGTATAGTTCAGCAACATCAAAATTAAATCTCTGCTTTAGCTGATTTCATTATGTCAACTTTTTTTTATGACTAATAAAAATGAAAATGTTTAAAGCCACAGCTAGCACTCAGGGACAAGGATGTGCAATATAGATACAGCACCCATCCCTCCGATTCTCTGACCACAGACTGGGAACATGTATCACAGCATCCTTGGTCTGTTTCTCATATGCGGCGGGGGAAGATAGGAGAAGTTTGGTTTTTTTTAATCTCTTACTAGATAACGTGAATCTAACTATTAGGACTATCCACATTTTTTACATTTTTCAGTCAGCAGTGAAAATAAAATCCTTGGTCTTATCAGTAGCTTATGTGTAAACAGCGTGAGGATTATTTTAAAAAACACTAGTGCAAAAATGC
>JAOXJM010000002.1:34358806-34388542 GCA_026413425.1 Tringa solitaria
AACTAGATGATCTTTAAGGTCCCTTCCAACCCAAACCATTCTATGATTCTGTGATCTTCTCAACAGTTGAGGCATCATGTTCTGTGGGTATGGCTTTATGTTTAAAGTGGTCAACACGTTCCTTTCATGTGGAACATCTCTGTAACTACTTATTATCATGAAATGGCCAAGTACGTGGGGGATAAACACACAGTGATAATTTCCTACAGACTCACAGTGCCAGCACTAGAAATGCTCACAGCTAACTAGATGTCCACGGCCATTCCACCGTCAGAAGAAAGGTACTGGTGCACGAAGCTCATTTTTCAAAACAGTGTGCTAAAAGCCAAGTATCTCACCCTTCAAATATTCTTTGCCTTTCGAAGAACAGCAAAAAGGGGGGATTTAGAGATGGAGACAACTTCCTCACCACTTTGCTCTGGCAGCATAAGAAGGTTTATCATGTGGCTACTGGCAAAAGGCCTACTTTTAATGGCATCAGATGTATATAGATTTTGCTGAGAGAGCGCCTTGTAACTTTTTTGTGGCAAGTTTTGGGTACTGGCTCCATAGCAGATTCAAAACAGAAGTTCAGATAAAGATGGGGTTGTAATGAAAAATAAATATACGAGAATAACTACTGGCCTTCCTTGACTATCAAACACAGAATTAGGTGCCAGAAACACCAAAAGATTTATGAAGTGGCCTGACGCATAGATGAAGTGAAAAGACAAAGGCTTTTTTTTTTTTAAACTTTGTTTATTGCTGCAAAAGTTGAGTGTCATGTTCTTTCATTGTCAGAAAACTGTCAGATTTTTTCCATTGGGTTAAAAGGTCTCTGGGACATCCTTTCCCCAGTGTGCATTGGAATATATTCTTGATCTCCTATATAAGAATCAACTCAATATGTGGAATGCATAAGGAGCACAGGAACTAATGTCTGAGTACCTTTCCCTTTTCATACTATATGAACAGCATATACTAATTTACACGTGCTTCTAGTTGCAACAGATAGAACAACAATATTGCCACTGCAGTTCTAATGTATGTAACCTCAAGAAATGTTAGGCATTTCTACTCAAAGGATATACAATGGGTGGAAAAATAAAATCTCAAAAAGTTTTGGACTCGCTATATGAATATCACAGCTGCTTTGAAGAAAAAGAATTGCATTCAATAGCAAATAAATATATAAATAAAATTAAGCTACTTCTGCTTGATGCTAGTTTTCTGGAAATCAGTTGCTGGGGTATGGGTCTACATAGAAACACTGTGGAAATCAAGAACTCCTAGGCTATTTGAGAAAGTGGTTAAAATCCAGCATGCGACTTCATAGCATTTCTATTAATTAATGAAGTGGGAATGTTCCCCCCGACAGGGAACATACTGTTCATGACTGCTGTGCCACTCAGAGTGAAAGCAGACGTTGTGCCTGCAGAAACCGTACAGACCGTGACTTACTACTTCATCATCTGATGCTCCTTTTACCCCCACTCCAGCCGCAGAACTCAAAGCAAACCCCTAGATTCTTGTCTTCCCCTTGGCCCTTTGTTTCATAAAAATACGTTTAGACTTTTGGAGGTGTATTTTGAGAGACAGAAAATGCCCTGGAAAAATCACCATCTTTTCTTTGTTTTCACTCCATGCTTCTCAAAGCCCCAACTTTAATGACGTTTGAAAAGGATTTTGTGAGCAGTATCTGGAAACTTCAGCTCAACTGATTGATTGTTTTTAATTGCATTTTGGTTTCATCAACGCAGTACCATAAATCTACCGCTTGTCAAACAGAGGGAGTTGATTAATGGAACAACGGCTGTCTGTAGTCGAGTTACAAAGAAATCCCAACAAAATATGAAAGTCTTTGAGGATATATGTTTTTTAACTACTGACGTGGCGCGTGCTCTGGGCTGTGGGTGCCAGGGCAGGAGGTGGAGGAGGATCCAGCAAGAAAGACAACGAACGCGGCGCTACAAACAGCAAAGGGACTGCTGCCTCTTCACTTCTCATCTGTCTGCAACCAGTGAAGCAAAGCCTAAAGAAAACCACAGCAGATTTTTTACTCCTTGTTTATTGCAACATCAAGAATAAAGGGAGCTCAGCACACGTACTACACAACTGTGAAGCCAACTTACATATGCAGAAAAATAGAGGCTCCAAGATCCAAGTCTGCATCCAAGTGACATCCCTCATATTTAGGGCACTAGGTATCGGAAAAGAGACCAGGCATGAAATTCTGGGGTGATTTTAAGACTTGTTGGAACCACCCTGAATATAACTGTTGTTTCCCAACTATTAAGTAAGTCAGATGAGGATCCACAGAGTATTTGTGAACAATGAAGCAAAAAGTCAAATGAGGAGCAAGCAAAGCACTGCCAAACACTACGGGGGGAAAAAAAACACCCCACAATACTTAACTCACAATGAAAACATTTCTCCTTCAGAATTTTTATCTGGTTAGTAACATTTTTATTTACTTTTCCAGAACCCTGTCATGATTACGTCTGTTACACGACTACTGAACGTTTATATGAATGTTTAGTTTCATGATTTAGCAACTCATAGGGCTGCATGTACAAAAAATCTTGTACAGATTTAGTCTATATATATAATTAGGAATGAATATACTATTTTTACTGAAAAATAAATTAAAAAAGGGGCTACTGAACATTTAAAAACAACCCAATGGATCATACTTCATTGACCAGCTGATAAATAAATATTACATCTCCTCTGACATGAAAGAAGTCCTGGATTACATCAGCTGAAGAAGTCCACCATTTGTTATAACAGCTGTCAGCGACCTGGAAATTTTAAATGAGAGGGAAAATATGAATTTGGAAAAACATATAGGCAAATTTTTAATACTTAAAATTGCCTAGTAGAACCCCTTGATTGTGTTTGGGTTTTTTTACCAATCTGTGACCTGAAAAATGCAGCTACTTTATAAAAAAACCCCTTATTTATAAGTAAATGAAACATAGCCAAGAAAATTGGTAAGAAAAGAGAGTATTCATGAACGAAAATGCTTCAGAAAAGTTGGATGCGCCAGGCAAGTTGCGTGCTGGCCGTTTCATTTCAACCCCATTGGCAGCTCCACAGGAGACGAGCACACAGGCATTTGGGTTGGCGGCTTCCTGAAGCTGATGAGGAGAAAATGAATAGTTTCATAAGGAAACACTTTGAATTAAGAGCCAGTGCCAACTGCACAAGTTTTCTTCTCTCACCTCTTTTCTTGCAGCGTATTGCGCGCTTGCAGCCGACCATCACTCTGCCTTCAGCTGAGACCTCTGCATGCATCTTCTGCACCACCTTTCGAAGGTTGCACTGTAAAGATCCCTCATCTCCAAACTAATTTTGCACCAGCAGAAGATGCACACTGTGGGCTCTGCCCTGTCCTCTCCAAAAACAGCTGGTTGAGCAAAGAACGAAGGCATCCTTCTGCCACAGCGCTTAATTGCTCTCCTCAGGAAACCTCATCACAGCCCAGCTGCAGGTACGTGTGGTCAGAGTTTCCTCAGGAGCACTGGCACCAACCTTTCATGGTGGCAAACTGTTCTCAACTGTTCTTGGCACTTAGGACTTAGCATGTAACGCATGAAATTCAGGCATGATGTAAGAAGATGCAACTCCATTTTCTCCAGTGGTGTCACACCCACTCTTTCCAGACTTGGATGTAGCTTGCTCTTCTGAATACCCAAACCATCATTCCCATGGCAGATCCTTCACTTACTGAATTTAACAATACATCAGTATTCAGCTGTCAGTTTGTGCACCTCTGTCACAACAAACTTTTGGAAAAGAAAGTACTGCATGCTGCTGAATAGCTCTAAAAAAATTACACTTCTGCCAGGGAAACAGGTCTAGACAAAATACTGCACCTTGGCTACCTTCTCTGAGATGTTTTTAAAGCAGTCCTTGGCAGTATTGATCTTTTTTCCAAAATTGTAATTCACTTTGGTTCCAGTATAATGGGCCATAGATTTCTCCAGACAGCAGTGACACTGGGGCTTTGGCTGCTGTCCTATTTCTCTGCTCTCTCCTTGTTGCCTCAGACAATTCAAAGGCGTGATGCCACAGCAGAAGAGATGAGTTGCTCCTCTGCCACAAGGAAATATTAGTCCTCCCTGGAAATCCCTTGAGGCTTTGGAAAAGCTTTCCCAGTAATTCATTACTTCAGGGGAGGCAGCCTGGTGGAAATGGTACCAGGATCCTCACAAACCCTCCTGAGATATTCTGGCTCCTGACCTCGCTCACAGAGGTCTGGTTGTAGGGACCAATAGCTGGTGCATCAGGAAAAAGCCTGACAAAGTATTGATATGAGCAATACACTGAGCAATATAAACATCATTGATACTCAGAAATGTATTCCTCAAGAAATTCTGGTACTTGGAGGAAAACTCAGCAGCAGCCTGAAGTGGAAATAAAGCATTTTAAAAGTGCAGTTATTAGCAGTACATGGGTGTCACTTTGAGTTAGTCAAACCATTCTGTTTTGACAAAATGCAAGTACTCAACTCTTACTTTGACTTTATACATTATTGTCTACCACTAAATAGTTGCAACATAAAATGACTTCATTTCCTTCTGACAAGATGACTCGGATAGGGTCATGTCATTCTGATAAGGTCAAAATACTTCATCTCCTGCAAGACTCTCATACTTTAGAAAGCTTCTGACGAAACAGTGTTTTCCACTGCATAGGAATTCAATCAGAAAATTTTTGGCCGGCTGTGATAATCAACAGCCAGCCAGGACCCAACTTTTAAAATCCAAATGCCTTAATAGAGAGGGATCTCTCTCTTGTTAAATGCATCACTAAATTGATTTTACTGAACAATACATCCCACTGACAACCTCAACACGAGCCAGTGCAGCTTTCCAGAACTCCTTTGCAGACCTGGGTTACCTTTGGCCAATAATGCAGATTTGCAAAATCACAGAGAAGTTTCAGCTGGAAGGGACCCAGAAGATCATCTTGGCCAACCTCGTGCTGAAAGCAGGGCCTGAGATTAGGTTACCCATGGCACCTGTCAAGCCAAGTCTTGAATATCTACGGCCAGGAAGATTCTGCTGCTTCTCTAGGCATCTTAGCCCAATGCCCAAGTGGTCTCACAGTGAAGAAATTGTTTCTAAAATCCAGATGGAAATACCCTGGAGCAATTGGTGCCTCTTGCTCTTTTTTCTATCTCTGTGCATTCTTGTGAAGAGAAGGACTGCTTCCATCTTCTCTCTCCTTTAGGACTTTTATGGAAAATCTGATTAACAGTTTTGCCTAGCTAAAAGGGGATAAAAAAGGTAACTTGCCCCACAGAATGTTTTGCATTTAAGCTGCTTGCAACAGTCAGGACTCATGGTGACAAAAGCTCAGAAGTACACAGAGATATTTACAGGTGTAAACGGACTGACAGTGTTTCCGTCCACACAAAGTATTGGAAGTAACTTATGCTTCATCAAAACAAACTTATTACATTTACTGTGGAAAAATCAATGAAATATTTTTCTAATAATTAGATCAAATTCTGAAGACGCAGAACTTCCCGATTACAGAATGGACAGATGACCTTTCAAACACAGGTGTTGCTCGGCTTTTCTTTTCTCCCTTTCTATCTCTTTTTTCTCTTCTGTGAATAGCAAGCTTTTTGCCTCAATTTTTCCCTTAAGTACATTAGGATACTTAAAAAAAAATTTTCATTTGAAACTAAAGCATATAAAGGTTTCTGGAAAGTTTGCTAAAGGACTTCTAATGGTTCTTTACCTTCCATTAACAATAACCATCAGACACTGATTTGAGCAGCCACTCTCTGCACATACTTGAAATTTCCTGGACTACAGAAAGTCTCTCCAACTTGTTCTTCAGTATCTGCATGACACAAGCTTTCCCATCACAGATGCGGAGGACACGAGGAAAAGTTACCACCAGCTCACCTCACTGCTGGGTTTTGCTCACTGCTGAGCCACAGGAGATCATGTTTGCTCCAACAGGGGAAGGTCAATGGCACCCATCATTATGTTGCTCCTACTACTGGTTACTACCACCACCCAATGGCATGGCTTTCCACCTAGCTAGTGTGGGTCTTGCTCCACCTTTCAGGCTCTGGAGCTTTTATGGCAGAGATCTTTATTACTAAAAAGTATTTTACTCTAAGAGCAGTTTATATACCCTGATCAAAACAACTCTCAACCTTTCTTGGATTAATTAATTGCATTGAGATCACTGAATCTTTCACTAAAAAGGTTGTCTCCAGACTGCAGGGTTTTTGTAGTGCTTTTTTTCAATGGCCTTTCAATGGATAGACATGAAAATTACTGGATTTTCTACCAAGATTTGGTCATTTTACTTCCAGAGATAAAACCATACTTACTTGACTTGTAACAAATTTGAAACTCAGAACACAGTTCAACTCTTGCTTTTGTAAAAACAAAACAAAGCAGATACTGAATGATATCAAATTGGCACAGTGACAGAATAGATCTCTTCGCTGATGTATATAGCACATGCTACTTGTTACATTACAGTAAAAAAGTGAAACTAAACCAAAACAGACAACATTAACTTCTTTATGGACCTAAGCATAATGAATTTGGGTTCTATATCCATGTTTTCTCATATATTACACAGAGCTGATTTGAATCAATACTTAAACAAGAGACAAGAAACAATTAGATGCTGCAGGAAACTGATTATAAACAGAACTTAATCCTCATTATCCATATCAATATAGATTCATTTCCTGACATAATGCTACTCTTCATTATTGCTCCTGTTATTAATGGCAACATTATTTTTAGATGAGATAGCAATCCAAATTCCTAACCCCTTCTTCTCATGAAGGGGTAGGCAGGGCAATAAAGAATATATCCCCTTCAGATAAATTTCAATGCTGGGGTTTGTTTTCTGCTGTCTAATTTCCTCTTGCAACTCCACACACAGAGGATGGTCTGCCTCTCCCCAGAAACTGAGTTTGTGAAATTGCAGTCTAATCTCCAAAGTGCAAATCTAAATCCTTGAAAACTAAAATAAAAATGAACAAAGGAAAAGCAAAAAACCTATTTAAAACAAAAAGTTAACCAAATAAGTTTATATTATTTAGTAGCTTTCCATCATGTTTCTGATTTATGTACTTTGATTTTAAAAAGTTATCAAAGTAGATGCTTTTAAGTTCATTTCAATACAAGCTGAGCAAGTTTCATGATCTTCTGATACCTCTTAAGAAAATCTAAAAACCAGACGTGTAATTAATATTGTGGTTTCTGTTAGACAGTAGCTACCATTGCTGCTAATAGTAATAGATGTCGTGGGGAAACAGATTTGTTATTTTTTGGTATAGCCAGTGGGAGTTTTTCAAACAGATAATTCTTAGTTGGAAAATACAAGTTTTTAACAGGCACTTTTTTAGAAAGTTTCTGGGGATTGGTATGGGATTTCTGGTCAAAGTAGAAAGAGATGAAAAGAAACCAAAGAATAGTTTGGTGCCTGCAGCACTTTTACAGCATTTGGTGAAGACTGGATTCCAGAATCCTTTTCTGGCTGACCTGCAACAGTAATGTGACCATAAAGTTCCCATTTTTGTCTCAAGCACTAGCTGTTTTGGTGTGTCTTCCTTCAGTTTTCAAGTTTAAAAAAAAAAAAAAAGACTTTTATTCTCTTTCCATGTTGACTCTCTTTCCATCCGTTACGATTTTTTCTAAACCTCCTATACAAATGGTTCTCCAACCTCCCCAGTATGAATGAGAAACCTCACTAATTAAAGGATACAGCCTCACTAAATAAAAAAAGAGTATATTTTATGTCTACACTGTGAATACTTCAAACTATTTTCCAGCAAATAGTGTCCCACTCTACAAACACCAAAGATTGTACGTATATTTACTCAAATAACCCATGTTATTCATGAGCAGACATTTTATAAGACAGAGGCATAAGTATAATTCCTGAAAGAATTGCTCTGTAATATAGGATCTATGATAAGGTCAAAAGGAAGCATTTCTGGATGTGTTCCATCACTTGATGTTCAGGAAACCATTTTGTATGACACAAAGGATTAGGAAAAATAAGCTGCATGACATTTATTTTGTAATTTTAACATTAATATCTGTAGAAACATTTTATTGTCAGTACAAAAGTTAACAGATTTCAATACTTCTTTTACCCAATTAAAAAAAAAAAAAAAAACAAAAACAAACAAACAAATAACACCACCACATAAAACAGTGTAATTTGCATTCATATTGCATGGCCACATCAGTGTGAGTGTTCTGAAAGGAAAAACACAAGACTTCCGTAAAAAGATACAAACAACAGTGATATTTTAGCAGAGGCCAGTGCTATACCTACTGTTATGGAATGGATTAGAAGGAAATACTGGAGTCAGCATGAATTAATCCTTTAAAAAGATGCTGATATTCCTATGGCAAATTGTCATTATAAACAACTTCTCTCTTTTTAACTTAAGTTACAATAGAGGAATAGTCTAAAAGGCAACAAATCTAGGCCAAAAGATCTGGAATCTATTATCCAGCTCAGGGAAGAGAATTGTACTTAATTTGATGCATGTGCAACTCACGGTAGAAGCTCAGCTCCTTTTAGAGCAGTACATTCTGCTATGGTTATAGACAAAGTAATGTCTTTCCTTACTTTAGGAACTTTCTTTTAATATGGTTTTTTTTTTCTGTTTTTTTTTTCCTTTCTCTTTTTGTAAATGGAATGATTCTGCTTTTTGGCCACGGGAAACACTGCTGAAGAGTTAAATTGTTAAAGTGACAGCTATTGAGAATAAAAGACTTTCTTGTTAAAGGATTTAGTTTTGATAAGAATAATCATCTGACACTGCAGTTTTTAACACAAATAAATCAAAAGTTTAATTCCCCCAAATTAGTTATATACTGTAAATATTTCTTCTTTTTAAAGATCTGAAAACTAGTAAAGTCTGAGCAATATATCTACTAGTTCTCTGTGCTGCCTGCATAGAAATGCCATTTAAATTACAAAAACACAACAACCCTATAAACGATTAACTGTTTTGTACATTACCAATTAGTTAATAAATTAATGATATACCATTTTCCCTGAAAGCAAAGTATTTTCCACCTTTGGATGGTGAAAATTAAGAAATTCTGTGTAAGAACAGCATTTAGCAAATAGCTGTTAAAAAAGAGACTAATTTGCTAGGTGGATTGGGACATCCATTTTTAAATCAATACAAAAAATAATTCATTGTAAATATATATAATATATATTTATACATATTTTGAATATATTTACATACATCCAGCACCTATATACCGCACTTGTGCTCCGTAAGTGTGTGCCAACATATATTTTCTCCAAATATTACAAAATAAACAAGAAAGGCAGACCCAGAGTTTGCCTCAAGTCCAACTGGTCCATTGTACAAACAAAGTCTGTTGCAGCTCACAGGAAGCCAGAAAATGGATCACGATGGGTATCTAGACGCAGCTCATAAACATTCTTCTTTGTTGGGAATATTTAGAAATTGCAAATTATGAGATTCTTGGTGACCGCTTTCCTCCAAGTTTTGGTTTTGTTTTTTTTTCCTTTTTCTTTTTATTTCCTCCATATTTCATATGTACAAGCAGAAACATTAAGGTCCTGGAGAAAAGATTTTGTTTTGTATATGGTAGGTAGCTTGATGTTCTTCTTTCTTTATCCATCTGCATGATTTCTTTTCATGTTTTAACACTTCCATTCATGTGTTGGTACTTGGGAAGACAAGGTTCGTAAGGCATTGGATCAGGAGAAAAAACAGAGTCATCACCTGAAGAACACGAACTCCTGGTGTCAGGGTAACTAGGTGAATACTGTTCCAGAGGTCCACTGAGGTCCAGATACTCCTATGAAAAAGAAAACAAATTGCATTTTTAGACAGTGAGTAAAACTGACAACAACACCTTACCACTGCTCTGATTTGGCTTGATTTTATTGTGGGTAAAAGAACATTTTAAAAACGACACTCATTCCTGTAACGCAATTGCACTAAAAACTGCCTGTTGCGTAAACATCTCATAAAACAAGAAGCTTGAATAGAGAAAGAAAAACCAAACCAATAACACGGTCCTCTTCTGACGTCCAACATCACCAGCATTCGCCGCGTCAGTGGAAATAAACATGCCAACCACATCAAAAGAGGACTTTTCACTCGCAATGATAAAAATGAAATTTCATCCTAAATAGAACCATTTTTCTTTAGCACATGGTAATGATTTGGAGAGGGAAAGATACTTCCAACTTTATATTCCTTTGGTCACTTTGAATATCTGTTTTATATTCTGTGATATTAAGTTTGTGTTTAAACATGCAGTGGCATACATGCAAAAAAAGAACTGAAAGGAAAACAAAATGAAATTCACTAGATTTGGGTTTTTACTAGATTTTGGGTTTTTCGTCTGTCTGTGTGTGTGTGTGTGTGTCCCAGAGTAGCCATGACCAAAGCAGTCATTAAAAAAGGAAATAATATCTGCTGAATCCAAGTTTTGGGTTAAGGCTCTTTTGCTAGAAACAACAGTTTTGGCAGGAGAATAAAGTTATTTTTCCCCTTGAAATGTTCCTTCTCTTTCAACTTCTAAAGGCAGCTGCATTCATTTAAATGCAATCTCTTCATTTGCTAAACCACAAGTTATGATCGTACTGACGAGACAAGTCTTCCACCTCAGTCAGTATTTTATGCTGCTGTGCTTAGGTTTGGGGCACTTTTGGTTAACTTTTTTTTTTTAAGTCAGAAATTCAATCATTACCATATTATAGTTAAAAAATGGTGACCATTTTAAAAGAGGCGAGGGGGAATGTAAGTATTAAAATGCCAACAAACACAGTAGGCAGCAGGAGAAGGAGTTTGGATCTACGATGACTGCTTATCTCGCTGCCTGGGCTTTTAAAAGATCCACGAGGACAATCTTCACCCTTATTTATATATAAGCAAACCAGTCCTACGTGACCAGAAATAATCAACCACTTTCTAGGCAGACAGAAGAAGAAAGCAGTCCTGTATTTGAAGAAACAGGGCTTTCTCATGGGGTATCAGACATGGCTTGTCATATCAAAAGGCTTGATACAATTCTGAATTCCTTAATGAAGGTGGGATCCTTATCCCTTCTCCAGCCTCCTGATCCCATGTCAAGGGCCATTGACACAGAAAGAGGCATAAGAAGTTTCCAGTGTCAGGATGGTTCCTGATATAACGACATGGAGATGAGGCTGACTCTTGGTGACTTCTGCTCATGCGGAGCAGGGAAACATTGTATGTTGCTCTAGGAAACTGGGAAAATAGGGTCTTTGGGGGAAAAAAACCTACCAAAAAACCTCAAAATGCAAAACACCACTAAAAAAACCCCAACAGGTGATGATTCAGCATGGAGTGGAGCAAGACACGACCATTTAACCAGAAATAATTACTTGCACAAGTGCAGAAGATGATATTATTAGCTGCCCTAGAAATTTTTTGAGTTGTTGGGTAAATCAGGCTGACCCTGTCTGGGGGGAAAGGGAAAAGGCCACAAATGATAAGCAGAAGTATTGACACACTGATGCCTGAGGGGCCTGCACTGTGGGGAAAAAAACAGGCAGATTGCACAAAATCAGAGGTCTCCAAATCTCTGGAGGAAAATGGGACACACTGGAGTTCTCAGCAGACACTAAGCGAGAACACGATGAGTTTTCAGGAACATAAGATGTGCCACAAAGACAAGTGAAATAATTTCCTTTCTTTGTGCAGGGTAAATAGGACAAAAGCATTATCTTATGTTGAAAAATTAGAGAGATTAGGGAAAACTTTCCAGAAGTAGGGCTAATGAAACAAAGCAATGGACTGTCAAGGGGCGATGCAGAAACACAGCAGTGGAGATCTTTAAGGACAAGTTACATAAACATGTGTCAGGAATGACAAACGTATAGTGTATCCTGCCACAGGCCGATCAGATGGACTGGATGTGTTCCTGAGCTTTTTCCAGCCGTTTTTCCTATGATTCTAGCCTAAAGTAATTTACATAACCTTAAAGGCCTTTTCGGGTTACCTTTGAGATCATTCCAGGTCCATGAGCAGTACAGAATGGGGAAGGCAAGATGGTTAAACACACGCACACACATAAAAAAAGCAATATCCTTTCCCAGGCTCAGAATTGCAGCCCAGAACACCTCCCTCTTGAGTTCGCAAAGGCGTATCCAGTCCAAGCCACCCAGCGCTCCGCAGTGGCAGCCAGCCCACCTCCAACCGCTCTTGTGAAATCATAGATAAATTAGGCAGGAAAATATGCAGTCAGGACTGGATGAGGGGAAAATGGTAACGGTACGTAGAGCTGTGATGCCGACTCCGTAGGGAGCGCAGATTCCTGCCCCGTCTCCGAAGGTATCATTTTTTTTTAGAGTAAACCTTACAACCAGAATCCATATAAATTCATAGTTGCTACTGAAGCCAAAGAATCTTTTTCAACCGGCTCTACTGACAATGATCATAAAAACCAGCAATTCTTTACTCAGGTTCTCCCGTCTCTTCTATTGCATGCAGCCTTTCCTAATGCTGCTTAATAATCCATTTTTTATTTCTCCAACAATTCTGAAAAATTAAAAAGTAACGTTGAGCACCAATATAAAGCGATCCAAATCTTTTTTTCTACCTCTCCCCCCCAGATCAAGAAGTGCTATAATTATAGAAAATGTGAAAAAATTATTTTTAAATGGTCAAAACAAATTGTTGCAACTTTCCTAAGGGTTTTGTTCTTTTTTTTTGCCTCCCATTTTACATGTAATTTCTCAGAAATTACAGAACTTGTAAAATGTTTCTGTGACACTAAGTATTTTCTCTCAAAAGAAGTTTCCACCAAAAGAATCAACATTTCCATCACCTGTGATCTTCATCAAAGGTGCACGTGATTCAGTGATAAGAGAACCGGTCCCTCTGTGAATACCTTAATCAACGTGTTTCTTGCTGAAACTAATAATATCTCAGGCCTCTAAAAGAATGCACTTCAAAGAAAACCTTTTCCATTCATATATCCCAACCTGAAGCAGTGTTAGGCAGGACCTTTGGATAATTGGATGGCTGTTTGCATGTTCCCCGTGGGTCCTCATTCCGTCCACAGAGAGCTATTTCACTGAACCTAATTCACTCTCAGACATATATTCTGAAATCTACCATTGACGATTTCTCCTCTTCTGACCTAGATATCATGGCTGGGAATCAAACCGAGTTCATAAATGAAAAGCACCATGAATCTCTCCTTCACATGGAACTCGTGTTGAAACATAAACACTGCCTCTCAACCTGCCACGTGTACTCGATACTGCTATACTAAAAACATCAAAAGATGCAATGAGAAATAAACAAAAACACTTTAAAGATGTGTTTCTGTTTAGTTACATAAATGGCAAGAAACCAAGGATTTCATAGGATACATAGTTTAGCTGCATGTAACCTCAGAGGACAACGACAAACAGAACAAGAAGAGAACTTGAACAGGATTTCATAATTGAATAAATTCCATCTGTCTCCTGAACCAGTTGTCCAGATCAGCAGCTTACGGAGGGTAACAATTTACCTACCTCATTAGTTGTGAGAGTGAGAATCCGATCCAAGTCTTCTACCAACTGTTTAAAAGTCGGTCTCTGTGAAGGCACAGCATGCCAGCAATCTCTCATCATCATATAGCTGTAAGAAACGCACATTTTCTTGGCTTAATTAAAATCACGCGTCCTTTTCATACATCCTCAATGTTCTTCATCACAAGGAAAGCAGCAAGCACCCACAGCCCTACACAGGCACCGCTGACTTTACCCAAATTGTGCAATACTATCCTCAAAGGTGCATTTCTAGTCCTGCATCTCTCTTGCTCAGTGTCTAAATTACCTTTTGTGAACCCAATCCTGTAGCCTTCTGTCCCCGAAGGTAATAAAAATATCATAAAATACTAAATATTTTTGCATGTTATGGATTGCAGTCTTTGTGAAGAAATTAAAATGGGGGGAAAAATTAAAAATAATTAAGGATTAAACAGAAATATCAGAAAGGGAAAACACTCTCCCCTCATCACCAGGAGATAGTGCTGTCCTAATGCAGAAGTTCCCGGATGTATTTTATTGTGTACAAAACCAGCCTGATGTACCATACACATGATTAGTGGTGTATCTGCCATTTAGGAATTTTCATGTTAAGGAAATTAAGCAAATATGGGTGTAAAAACTCTGACGAAGACTGGCTTGTAGATGATTTTCTTTTTTCAATGGGATCACACCAGGGTGTGTAAAGAAGTAGTCTCTGTCAAACATTCCCTGAAGACGTTTTCACACCCTTTCTTTACATATCTATACACACACATCTATGCAAAATTTTTAGAGTCAAGCAATTCTGAAAATGTTTGATTCTCTCTGAGGAAGCATTAGCCACATGAATGCAGTGCAGTTTGTGCCCTTCCACCCTGGTACAAGAAGTAAGGGTCCTTACAGCTCATTGGTGCAGTTGGCAGGTTTATCCATTCGGTGCCCTTCTTTAAGCAGCTTAAAAAGTTCCTCCACTGGGATTCCTGGGTAAGGTGATCCTCCTAACGTGAAGATCTCCCACATTAACACACCAAATGACCAACTACAAATCAAGGAGAAAAATCCATTAGAAGATCTGTCTTATTGCCAAAAAAGAAAGAGCCGCGTCTGCAGCAACGGTTGCAAATCCATCTGAAGGGGGTCTACAGGAGAGATGGGGAGGGACTCTTTATCAGGGAGTAGAGCAATAGGACGAGGGGGGTGGTTTTAAAATGAAAGAAGGGAGATTTAGATTAGGTATCAGGAAGAAATTCTTTCCTGTGAGGGTGGTGAGGCACTGGAACAGGTTGCCCAGAGAAGCTGTGGCTGCCCCTTGAATCCCTGGAGGGGTTCAAGACCAGGTTGGATGGGGCTTTTGAGCACCCTGGTCTGGTGGGAGGTGTCCCTGCCCAGGGCAGGGGGTTGGAACTGATGATGTTTAAGGTCACTTCCAACACAAACCATTCTATGATTCTATGATCTTAGGAGATGCTTAAACCAGGATCTGCCCAACTCCAACCGCCCTGAGTGGGACATCAATCTGTGAAGTACATCAGATGTATGGGCAGCTTATGGAATAGGGACTGACCTCAGCAAATTCTCAAACACACTCTTGGACTTTGTCTGGGGTGCTCCGAGCACCCAAGTTTCCAGGGGTACTGCAAAGAACTGCATCTTCACAGCTTAATTATTTACAGAACACTCACAGCCATGCTGATTGCAATTATGTGGTGGAATATTTTGGAAAAAACAAACCGTTCAAAACAAAAATATTTTGCATCACTGTGCTCCTTTTTTTAATATTAATTTTTGCTACGAAGTGAAGGAGGATAGTTTTAAGCCAGCTTTCCTGCCTGCTTGCCACCTCCTCCAGAGCCTGCCTCATCACGCCTTGTTGGCAACCCAGGGCTCTTTGGCAGACGGCGGTGCCAGGTGAGCAACAGCACACAGCTTGCCCTGGCTTTTGAGCCTTTCTGCAGCTCTCCTGGCCGTGCAGCAATGCATTTTAATAAACTGTTTGCACAAACTTACAATAATATTATCTTTAGCCATCTCCAAAGCCACCACGGGGCCAAGGGCCTCCAAGGTCCAGCACTGAACCCCTCGTTGCTCCGTGGCTGCTGAGGAGCTTGGTCTGACTTCCAGTCCTGAGCCAGTGGAGTAGTTTACTTCACATTCACTTAAATATTTTGCCAAGATGTTATTTTAAAATAAAAATTTGATCCCCCCTTAACCTGTGTATATAGCTTCCTTTGTAAATAACGTAAAGATTGCAGGAAAAGCCTCAGTAAATGCTGTTCTTAAGGAGTGAGCAGCTCAGGAAGCACACCCAGGTTAAAGATTGAGACACCTCTTATTTTCTCCACCCTGCCCTTTTTTCTTTTTAACCCTGGACTGACAAGCATAACCTTTTACACCTGCACTGGGAAGCATCCAGCCCTTTACGGTTAACAGCTTCTCTTGGAGAAATAAAAAACATAAGCGATTCATCTGCACTGCATAAAAAATACATGTCTACTTCAAGCAGAACGCACGCGAGTACCATAGATGGGTCTAGGAAACTGTAATAGGAAGCAGAATAAATCCTGAGCGGTTGCATCAGCCAGCAACTCTGCGCACACATTAAAAGATTTTGAAGTGTCAGAGTCCAATGATTTCCTACTACATGTGAAGTACTGCTGGGAAGCAACAGCGCTTCTAAAAAATCAGAGAAAACTTTTCCAGTATACCCAGTCTATGCTTTATCATACCTAATACTAGCACAAATTTTTAGAAGCAGTTTTCAGGAACTTTCTTTTCCTTCTCTCTTTTCTCTTTCCCTTTCTTTTTCTTTAAAAAAAAAAAAAAACTTGAAGGAAGTCCAGAGTATGTCAAAAGCCAAGCAAATTAGATAGACTCTTTGTAGCTGCACATCCGTAAATAAGTTCAAGGGGGGAAACTTCCGCACTGACAGAAGGAGGTTAGCATTTTCCACCTTTCATGTGCTTTGAAGCTGGGCAGATTAGTAACAGAGCACTGGTTAGCAGTCTACCATAAAATCCTCACTTTCTAAGGGCAAGTCCTGTTCCATCTATTAATACGTGAAACAAAATGAAAACACTTAAAGGTAAAGGACAACAGAAAAACACATTTAAAATATTCCAAACTTTAACAAATACCAACTAAAACAACCTTCCTACCCACCCCCAAAAAACCCCACTCAAATAAAGCCACTTACACATCACTTTGGTGCGTGTAAACTCTGTCAAACAGAGCCTCTGGAGCCATCCACTTTACTGGAAGCCGTCCCTGGAATTTTGGAGGGGAAGGGAAGGAAAATTAAAATGGTAGCAATTTACAAGATGATTTCAACACCAATTTTTTAAAAAATACTAAACGATTCTCAGAAAACAGTCTGCTAACGTAAACCAGCACAAAATCTACCTTTAAAATTTTTGGGGAAAAAAATAATAAAATGAATCAAAGTAGGGAAACCGTTAAGAGAAATGGATAAAAACATTGAAGATAAAATTAAAAGCATTGATGGCCCCCAAAAAGTTCCCAGACTGCTTGCAAAGAGAATGATAAGTAGATCAAAATCAACAAGATCATTCCGCTATAGCTCTTTAAAGACAAAAAACTCCAATCAATAATCACCTGAAAAATAGACCTGCCTGCAAAAATAACCTGATAGCTAAACCCAAGAATTTTGTTTTCCTGTTCCACCTTTCGCAGTGACCCAAAGCTTTGTTGCTTTGCACGCAACGTCTGAACTGCTCAGAGCCCAGGAATAGCAGAACATTTGATGGGCAGAAGGTTCAATTCCCTCCAGTACTGATGGACCTGTAACTGGTTACTCCGTCTTCTGCGACATTTCCATTAAAATGCCATTAATCGCTTAGTGCTTTATTTTCCTAGATAAGCCACTTAACATGATTGTTATTAATAATTAATATTTACATAAAATATTAAAGTCTGCAGAACTGAATAAGGTCTGCAAAGTTCCCATCAAAACCCAAGTGTAGTTCATCAGGATCTGAAGAGATACCCCAAGGAGGAGGTGTAAGCTGTTTCAAGCCAGGCATCAATAACTACATCTGAAACGGTTTACCTTCTTGATTTGGTGCAGGTTAAACAGAAACACAGTGGCAGAACGGGGAGTAAAAATCCATTTTCTCAACCTTTAGCCCCACTTTGATACAACCGCCATAACTTGCACGTAACAAGCCAAGTACGGGCAAAAGGCACAGAGCTGTATGTGGCGTTACCACACATAACCAGGATTTTTATTGTGGTTATTGCTAGCTCTGTTTATACAGTGTTTTTCAAGATCCTAGGGCTGGAATCAACAGGAATACTTTCATTATTTCCACTCATTGGAGTCAGGGACACACAGAAAACAATTCTTGTATTTTAGCATTTCTAATAAATAAGAAAATATACAGCCTCTTTGGTTATCTTCTTAACTAACTGTCACTGTAAGAAGGGACATAAATGCTTATGTCCTTTATCCCTGTTTTCTGTCTGTGATGAAAAGTGAGGCTGCTGTACAAGGAACCCATTAAGTTTAACTCCATAGTTTTGAAGTGAATCATTACAAGAAATACTTGTTTTCAGAGAAAAGAAAACCATCCACTTACATTAGTAGTCTTTTTATAATAATCTATATTGTTGATGTCTCTGGCTAAACCAAAGTCTGCTATTTTCATGACATTATTTTCAGTTACCAAAACATTTCTTGCAGCCAAGTCTCGATGGATACACTGGAAGGAAAAGAAAAAAAAGGAACACTGAAATAAACAGCTGTAAAAGTGAATTACTTCTACACCGTAAGTCTCCTTTACAAATTTTAACCTAAATCACAAGGTGGGAGAGCTACACATTTACTACAATCCTGTGAAATATGATTGTCTTAATTACTGCAATCCATCCCTTCAGCTGGTGTTTCCAAGGTGAACAACAGCCCTAAGAAACCTTTTAGAAAAGCCTGATTTATTTAAGACTTATATTTTGCTAAGGCTGAAAGCTTGGGTGGTGACCCAAACTGCGCCACGCTATTTGTGATTCACCCTCCGTTACACGTGCCCAGGTACAGCTATTGCAGCACTTTCATTGCAAATACTCTTAATGAGCATTTAATCAAGTTGCTTCTCTTAAATTGCATCACCTCAGCAGAGCTAAAACCTGACAGTCTGGATCAGTGCAACCATTTTTAATATATAAGATCTTAACATGAGATATATCCACAGTATATAATTTTAAACTAGATGTCTAGGGTGTCTGTATTTACTTCAACCGTGAGATTATAACAATTTAATTTAAAAAAATAAAACAAAAAAACACCAAACCAAACCAACACAGTCTGGGCTGGGCTGCTTGCTTCTCAAACAGCTTTGATACTGAGGCTAAAAATGTTATCTCCTCAGAGATTTTTACTTCATGTCAGCATTGTCCTGAGAACTTGCAACTGATTCTTGACACTGAAAGGATGTTGTGATTGCTCTGGATATTATTCCTGAGTTTAAGCAGCCTTATGGGGTTGATGGCAGCAGGGGCATGGTAAGAAACACTGCATTTGGAATCCGCCCAGGATATTCTACTTCTTTTCAAGTTAAGTATCTTTCTTTTTTTTTTTTTCCCCCTTCTTAATTTTGGGTTACTCTTTATGTTGTCCTCTTTATTTCAGCATGTGCATAGACATGCTGGACTGAACCACTACAAAAAAACTGTACAACAGCCAATTTCTTTCTTGCATTATAACTTGCCCCAGCAATTTTCTGAGATCTCTTATCCCGCAAGGGCAAAATGAGCCTACAAAGCTTCTGCTTCTCACTGGGTTAGTCATGGGGAACTGCCAGGAAAAACCTGCTCCAGCCATGCCTTCATGTGCGCAGGAGCAGACAACAGCACATGCTTTCAGCATCAAATCAGTCTTTTAATTCAGCATCAGCACAGCTATGGTAGCAGAAACAACATAGGCCAGCCTTCCTGCTCCCCTGTCCCTGTTCTCAAACCCTGCAAGAACATCCTCTGAGACACCAGGAACTCAAACCAGTTGCCCAAACAGAAGCACACACTGTCATCTGAGATGTGCTGTGATATGCAAGGTATCTTGATGAAACTACCAGGGGCAACACAGGACCTACAGCAGACCCACGCCTTTCCAGAGTGGCAGGCTGGGGGTACCACACAGCATCTCAAACGGCATGTAACACCTCGGAGTGAATACACCAAGTGATTCAAACCCTGGCACCTTCTGGCAGCATATTTCTGCTTTTTCATACCCTAAGTTTTACAACTAAGACTCTTCGAGTCTTCAAAATGTTGCCATTACTGATTTCCCTCTCTGGCAGGTTTCAGAGCCAGCCCTCTGGTCTCTTTGCAATGATCTGGGCCAGTCCTTGTATCTGCAGCTCCCCTGAGGTTCTTGCACAGTACTGGAACAACGGAGAGGACACGCCAACAGAATTTTTAAAAGCATCCAGCCAACATGCTGGATGTTAGAAACAACATCCTACTTCCAATACACAGTTGCTTGTAAGGCAAAAACTTCATGTAAGGCAAAAAGTAGGTGCCCAAAAATCTTCTTTACATAATTATTGGGGTTTTTTTGGTCTGTTTTTTTTTTTTTCTTTTCTGAAGTCTCAGTGAGCCATTTATTAGATTGAAATAACAAGAACACTGGCCTTCTCACAGTTCCTGCACGATGGAAATACCGTGAGAAGACCAGCTCTCTTATTATTCCAGCTCAATAAATGGATCCCTAAGGGGAAAAGTAGTAGTGAAATACAAACAGAAATGGTGGGATATCTGAAGAACCGGAATGCGCAGTTTTACTATGTGCTGCCTTTTGTTTTCCCTCTGCCTTGTGCAATGCCTCACGCTCTGTCAAGTTCAGCGCAGCGCTGGCCGAGGGTTTTTGCAAAGGAACTGGATCACGGCTGAAATGGTTCTGCCGTGTTGCGTGAGCTCACACACCTTCTTGGCAGTGAGTGTCCTACAACAGCACTTCAGAGCTTCTCAGGCGGATGCTGGTTCTCAAGATTTGCCAATCAAAAGACTTTTTTTTTTTTTTTTCTTTTCACAACAGTTCTATTTTCTTAGGACACGGCTCCTTGCCAGGCAAATGCTTCATTAATCTTAGAAAGAGATATCCTAAGGTGCTTTACCTAATACAATACTCAGGCATACTCCATTAGGAAGATTTTGTCTTGGTGTCATGCATGTCACCCTGTCTACTCTACTACGGTAAGAATTACTGTTTCAAAACAAAAGAATAAAAGCAAAATTAGACCTCTATTCCCCCTCCCCCTAACCTTTAGAAGTGCAGAAAAGCTATAAAAAAAAAAAAGATCATGACTCCATGCAACAGGAGTGGAGTTTTACACTCAGCGCTGCTCTTTGGTTAAAAACAGCTCCATATTTGGGAGTGGACACAACTGGAAATCGGTATAAATCCCACGAACCACACCACACCTTGCAGGAAGTGCTTATCATCAGTATCGGGTGCTCTGGTTTAGCCATCGGGGCCAAAAACCACCAAGACTATTCATGATTCCTTGTCCACCAAGCCACAATGTGTTTACAGACTTAGTTATACAGGGCTATTTAAGGTTTCATAACCATAATTTAATCAAATTACTGGTTTTAAAAAAAATATTTGAAGAAAATTTGAAGAAGTTAAGTGTCCAGGGACAGGGCAGGATAAATAAATTCTTTCAACAAGCTTGGTCTCCTGACAAACACCAATTTTAAGTAAAGTGCATAATTTTACAGTGACTAATTCACTCCACTTATTTTTGCCTTTTCTGTTTAAAATTTTTGCCCTGGCATCTTGTGGTCTTCTCCACTCCGCCTGTTATCATTCTGTAAATCCTTTCACTAACTGAATTAAATTATTTCTCATCACTACGTGAGCTGATTTGGACGATTTGACTGGAAACAGAAGGCAGATGGTGCCTGCTGTCTCATGGGTGGAGTAATGTGACTTGTGTAATCAAGTGACCACCTGTGCTTATGAATTCAAAGTGCAGATATGTACACAATATTTACTTTAAACGATCCATTCTGAGCCTCATTTTAGCAACGTCATTAAATGGCGATTAAAAACTTTATGAATTTTCCCACCGATTTTCAAGAGTACGGATTATGCAACTCGTGTGGGAAAGGTCCTTCTCCCAGCAAATTCTTGAACGCAAACGAGATGAGAACAAAACTAAACCAAAAAAAGAGCAAAACAAACAGGCAGCATGTGCTTTGTGCAGTATCTGCCGAGTTCTACCTACTTTTTGTGAAGCCAGGTACTCCATGCCTCTTGCCAGCTGGTATGTGCATGACACCAAGTCCTTGAATGTCATCTGCTCTTCTGGTACCCTGTTAATATCAAAGGAATACTCCATCCCCGGGGGGCGGCGTGCTCGCAGGTACTCACGCAGGTTTCCTTTGGAAGCATATTCTACTATCACGTACAACGGACCTTTGGATAAACAGAACCGTGTGAAAACTGGAATAAGGTCGAAAGGTAAAATGTTTTGATATAAAGAGGCTTTCAGTGTTCTGTAATAAATGAACTGATTTAATAAATGTTTAACTGCGAAATCGGTAAGCACAACTTGAAAGAAAAGGAGGTCTGAACTTGGCAAAGTGACTGTCCCAAAGCTCCCCAGCAGGATAGTGGCAGAGCTACAATTAGTGGCTGAAAGTACCTAAACCCTGACCCAGTGCCTATTCCCTCCATGTCATTTACTGAGAAGCAAGCACTTTCCATCAAAAAATGCCGTAAGATCTCAAACAAGGGCAAAGTGCTTCTTAAGATTTTTAATTTCCAGAGGTTTATGCCATTCTGCATCACTTTACATGACATAATTAGCTTTTAATAAAAACACTGTGGTCTTTAGAGGGTAAAGTGCTCATTTCAATTTCATGGGATACAAGTTCCACTAAACCAGGACTGACAATTCAGAACTACATGCATGGGTAAAGCCCCTTTAAAATGTCTTTTTTCTCTACAGCAAAGGATTAGAGAGTTTTCATATGATATAGTACCCTTTCTCATATTAAAGCTGCAAGTATAATGAGAGACAGAAGTTAAATATTGCTGCTAAGCTAGGGAAATATCTAAAAATCCGATCACGGCATGACTGCTTCCTTAAAAACTCTTGAAAAAATTATGATTAATGAGACTTTCAGAGACCTGTTGGAAAGTCCTGGTTTACGTTCTTTTCTCTACTCACCATCCTGGGTACAGGCTCCAAGGAGATTGATGATATTTTTATGCTTCCCAATCATCTTCATCATCTCCATCTCTGACACCAGGTCGGACAGGTCTTTTTCTGTAGCATCATCTGTACAAGACACAAGCTCAGGTCACATTTTCTTGCGCGCCAGCCCAAACTTCACTAAAATGTGCTTCAAAATGCAGAATACGGGATTTGCTTTCCAGTATACACTGTATGTTTATACAAAGCCATATGTTATGTCCTAACAAAAAATAGTCTCCAACCTCTTTGATAGACTGATCATCTCTTCAGTCTTATTTGTAAGAGGCAACACAGTAATATCACACATAAAAATGCTGTCCTCAGCTATCAAACCTCCAATAACTATGCCTTTCCTGCAAACTAGTCTTACAATTAAATTCAAAATAAATAGGCACCAACCACCTGGACTGAATGGGCTAGGATCTACACATGGACGGCCTCTGACGTGAAGTAAACTAAAAGCAGAGAGCCCCACACTATGCTAATATGTCTCTTGGCTCCTAAGTACTCACGGCTCAAGATAAACAGGCTGTCAAGGTCACAGATTTACACCCCAAACTGCTGAAGGCTGAGGTCAACTATGTGCTCTTTGACCCCTCCAACGATGACAGAGTTCAGATGCCACAAAAGAAACTTCTCGTGGATAAGAACTGCCATATCGCCCATTCCGATCCCTAATCACCCAATTTTCTTACCTTTCAACATCTTCACCGCCACAGTCACCGCTTCTTTTGGCCTGTCTTTGTCAATCCCCACCGCTTCGGCCATGACGACTTGCCCAAAGCAACCTTCTCCCAGGGGTTTACCCAGCGTCAGCCTGGAGGTGTAAACAGGAGATTAACACACAGCATCTGGTGAAGGGATGGATGCAGCCAGTGAAATTCCAGGGCTACATATTTAAAAAAAAAAAGATTTCAACAACTTGCTGTAGCATGAAGCATTTATCACATGGAACTAATGAGACTCTGGGCACGCACGGGTTTTCACGCACGCTGCAGCGTGTTTTCTTTGGGATGGTATAGCGAGCATCAGAAGGGGAGATCTGCTGCTAAATCCAGCTTTTAAGCTCTCCACCTCCTTGTAACAAGAGGCCATACCCGACGGCTAGAGGTGAGACACAGCCTGGAGGGGCAGAGCTTTCCAAAAGCATCAGAGCAGGGCTGAAATTCGGGAGCAGCCAGCAAGACATGAGCTTCTCCTGTCACTGTAACGCGGATGGTCGTCACCTTTTCCACCTGGACTGCGAGGGGATGAAAGAAAAGTTTCTTTCTGTGTCCTGCCATGCGGTGGCTTTCAAGCAGCCGATAATTCGAGTGGTATTAAGAGCAGGGGGATTTTTTAAATGTGATATAATGGCACAGTGCAAACAGAAAGGCAAATCGAATGTGCTCTCCGGCAGCTTAATTGTAGCTCAAAATTCATATTTGCACTTTCTGTTTGGGGCTGTGAACATTTGCCTAATGTTGTCTTGTGCCGAAGGGACTAGACAGGACAGAGCCGGCAAGTCAGTAGAAACCGTGTTTGGGTGCAGCTGTGGGTAATTATCACACCCAGTTCTCTTTTTGCATGGCTGATGAGGTGGCCAGACAGCCACCTTCTTGGAGGAGAGAGACGGGGAAAGGAAAAGAGGGTTTACTGCTGTGAGAGCCCAGGTGAAGGCACTCGGGGTGCTTAGGCGGCCAAAACGGTGGCCAGGAGCCACCACGGCCACCAGCCCCACACTTCTGCTGCCCGTCCCGATGTGGCTCAGCTGAGGCGATGCTCGACCAGCGGCAGCACAAGGGCAGCAGCCCCACGGGACACGGCGGTTGGCAGGGCTCAGCATCCCCCCACCAGCCATCTTCTTCCACGGCCTCGTTCTTCTGACATCCCCACACATTCCTCGGTGCTTTGATCCTTCAAGGGGAGGGACGGGACACCTTATTTACCCCCAGCTGGGTCTAGCACAGATGCTGATTCTTGGCTACGGGCTCTTTGCTGCCACAAGTGTCATGTGTGAGGGTCACAGCAGATGCCTCCTGTCTGCAGCAGCCGGGCTCTGCTCAGAGAGTGGGGGAAACTAAAACTCCATTATAGTAACAGCATCAAAATAAGAAACCTTTTAAAAAGAGCAGTTATTAAATGGGCTATGCAAAGCGCATTTTGTGGAGCAAGCACCTGGTTGCAAAACTGCTCAGCTATAACAGACGGACACAGAGATGTCTATCTCAACTTTAGGAGGATAAAGAGAGAAAATAAAAAAGAAACTTCAAAGTCTGTGAGCAAAATCTTTCTGGTTCCAGTTCAGTGTGCTTCAGGGCCAGATTGGGCCTCCTTTACTGGCAGAGAATATCGCCTAATGTCCAGAAGCAATGCCATGGAAGAAATCAGGGATGGTTTTCAGCGGCTTTGAAGCTGCTAATGTTACTCAGTGTAGGGGCAGGATTCAGACAAGCATTTTCGTAAGCGAGTGTCAGCTTTCCATGGTCAAAAAGCAGGATTCACAGATACTATATATGTAGGGACTTGTTCTTCAAAGCATGGACTTGTGTCTTCCAGCGTGAAATACAGGGAGAGGTTGTCATATCCTCAAGAGAAGAGTGTCAGCCCAGGCATAAGCAGTTTGAAAACCCCACTTATCTGCTCAGGCACAAGCCAGAAGCGAGAGGTGGCTCCTCCCGAGGGCAACCCGCAGAGTCCTTGTCAAACGCGGTCTTTGCCTGGGTGAGAATTCCTCGAGCTGTTTGGGATTGGTTTCTAAAGCAAACGCCAGTTTAAAAAGGTGCAAAGACTGAAGGGCAGCGTATGCTATGCTGAGGTCATCCTGCATTTTCTCCAGAACTAAAATTGAATTTAGGATCTTGGCAGAGAACAAACATTTGCATTGGAAACTGGTTAATTTATGTGCTATTGCCCTGCTAGGACTAAAGTAACAAACCCCTCATTGTGTGCCTCCTGCCCCCCAACCTAATAAACCGCCTCTAAATAGCCTCCTTTCATTGCAAATCTGCTCCACCTACATTTGTGCTGAATGCTGGGTTTAAATGTTTAGCGCACTAAAATTTTCCGCATTTAGTGTATCCCCCCAGGGTACGGGCTGACAGAAGTACATATACAGGCCCCCACTGTTGACTAGAATACTGCAGGTGGCAATTACAGCATTTTGCACTCATTTTCAGCTACATCATTAAAATAATTTCCAGAACAGTTGTCAGAAGGTTCAAAATTACAGCTCTTCTATCCAAAAGTTATGACGCTGAACTTTGAAAGAACTGCTCGTGATAAAAGGCGTTATTTTCTCAAGGCCACCTGAAGACTTCTTAGAGTTAGTACTAACTTTAATATATATAATCATGGTTCTACCTGTGTTAATAATCTCTGTCTTTTACATGTCTCTTTTATATTAAGAAATATGGTTACAGCTTTAATTAGACTATTCAGCAGCTCATTTTGCACATTAGTCAACAGACTTTGAAGAAAATATTATGTAGCCATATAAATTTGCATATATCAGGATTCAGTACACTCTGCTTGAAACCTAATACTTTTAAGCCACACAAGTTGTATATATATATGTACACAATATGCAAAATGTATCACTAAATCAAAACCCATAATCTCCATTAATACAGGCTACTACAAAATCAACGTAAAATCCTACCCAGAAGGTACTGACAGAAAGAAGAGATTGTCTAACACAATATTCTAGACTTTCTCTATCTTCTACATGATATTTTATTACCTATTTTGTAAATATTAAACAATTAAGTTTAATATTTCAACTAAGAAACATTCAGAGGTATTGCTTGGGGAAATCTCAAATGCCCCTCAACAGTATTTGTATGTGAGCATCTCTTCCAGGCTAAATCATATCTATTTTGAAATAACATTTCACATTCACTCCTTCCATTATGGAGGAGTTACTTTTCAGCAGGGTGGCTGAAAATATACCAGAAATCTGAAGATAAAATCAGAGTGACAGGCAGAGAAAAGTCAGCTTCCATTTAAAAAAAGACTGATTTCAGATAATTGAATTGAATCTTGATCTTCAGAGTTTCACATAATTGAGGTTTTCTTTTAACTAAAGAAACTCCGGGAGACACTGGGGAAGATGTTTTCTCTCATACTATGTCATGTCTTTCAGACACAGGTAGATAGTGTTAAGGGGAACAGGATACATACTTATCTCTTGGAAATTCCCATTTTGGGTCTTCTGGCAATTCGTACTCTGAGACTCCAGCCAGCATGGGGGCATCGGCGGTGGAGGAGAGGCGAGTAGTTATCCTCACCAGCGGCGTGTTGGAATTCATGGAGGAGCTCGAGTCGGCTGACACCTGTTTTTGCAATGCAAGATGCAGAAAAGGGAAGAAAAAAAAAAGGCAGAGATGTAATCTTGACCCAATAACTGAAAAACAGCAGGACCTGATAACCAAGCCAGCTCAGAAGAGTGGTATTAGGAAAAAGTGGGTCCTGTTCCTAGTGCATTATTCTCACACAGTTACCCTCCCTTTAAACACAACACTGACTCTAATTGCTGCCAAGGCTGTAAGTCTGTTCCATAGGTGAAAAACCATTTAAGTTTTAAAGCACCTTCACTCAGAAGATAAATTAAATAAACTTTCCCCTCTTTTTCTTTATCAAATTAATATATTTTTTTTTAAATCAACTGAGAGTATTTATATCACCATGCTCAGATACATAAGTGGGCAGCTTAACCATGAGCAGAGGTTACCAATAAGCTCTCTTCTTTCACTTCTAGTTGTTCATGTTACCATTTCTTTTCCCAAACCAGTAGGCAATTTACTAGTTTTTGGTGTTACTACTACATTAAAATTTTCAATTTTTAATTGAAAAAGGGCAATTTTTCAAAGGCTCACATACTTTTCATCAGTGCCAGTGATCAAGATCACATGCTATTACTGTGTAGGAAATGCTGGATTTTCTCACATATTTTCTAAGCATTCAATATGGAAAGCATCAAAAAGCTATGACAATAATTGGGGGATATTTAAGTTTTCAGTTAACTACATTCTTAATTAAAGGTTCCTCAGGCAATGTGGAGAAGAGCTCATAAAAATAATTTCATGTCCAATGCTTTGAAATGTAATTCACTTTGGAGTATGATTTCTCATCAGCCTCAACAACAAAACATACTCCATCCACGTTACAAAACTTGTCTTGGTGTGAACGGTGCATCTTCCATAAGGCTCTTTCCTCAAACCTGCAAGCAACAGCCTGCTTGTCTGCTGACCTCAAAGTTTTAAGTGAATACTAACACAAAACAAAACCCCTTGTATTGCCACTCTGTCCCCTCCTTTAAATGTGAATCCTCTTCTCTTCAGGCTGTCACAAGTGCTGGCCCAGCCCAAATCTGGTGGCCGAGGAGGGATGAAGGTTGTTTCGCAATGCCATCGCTGGTACCTGTCCTCACATCGGGTGGCAGGAGGTGCTTCTTGGCCAGCATTGTTCGGACCATCCCCAAGCTGAAAGCCTAGAGCATCCAAGTAACTACCACTCTTGGCCTTCGTCCTCATCACCTGGAGTTAACTTTGACACCAAGTTTGCTTATGTAAAGTGCCACCAGGGTACACTTTTGTTCCAGACTTTTTACCACTAGATAAAAAAAGCAATTAAAAGCAAACATATCCTAATATCATTAGAGTGCGAATCAGCAACACACAGGGATATGAACACAAAATCCTCTTGTCCCTATGACACCTGATAAGTGCAACTTAGTGCTCCCTTATTTCTAGTCCAATTAACAATTGCAGTGTCCCAGCCCTCGGAATTACTTGAGTTCATCAGAATGGGGCTGAAAGGCTTTTGCAGCCACGTCATGCTCTTACACAACATATTTTGACAAGACAACACTAAGGTGCTCAAACAAATTTCTCATCATGATTCTGACAACCTGGTTTTGTTTGAGAGGTCTTTTTGCAGGTCAACATCCTCAAAACCATCTCATCAAGTGGGGTTGGCTTCTCAACACATTTTTCTAGGACCAGAGATTAAGACTGGAAAGAGGTTTCCTAAGTAAAAAAGCGTTAAGGACTGCTATCAAAAAATTAATCTTGGTAACTAGTTTTGCAGCTGATTAACAGACCTTTCTCAGTATCAGAAGCTCCAGCTTCTGCATTGGAGGTGTAGTATCTGTGGAACAAGAGAGTATAACTGCACAAATAGGGCTACTTGTTCAAATAAGAGAGGAAGATTGTTTTCCCCAACAGTCCATCCAACCGTTGTTAATGTTTATATTTACTTTCAGCACATATAAGTACCTGGCACATTCCTCTAGCCTAATAAATATGGTGACCACTTGGGATATAAACAGAAAACTACTATTAAGACATACTACAGAGCTCTCACTACAAGAAAGGTGCTGGAGCAAGTCCAGAGAAGAGCAGCAAATCTGGTGAGGAGTCTGGAGCACAAGTCTTATGAGAAGCGGCTGAGAGAGCTAGGGGTGTTCAGCCTGGAGAAAAAGAGGCTGAGGGGAGACCTTTTCACTCTCTACAACTCCCTGAAAGGACAGTGCAGCGAGGTGGGGTCAGTCCCTTCTCCCAAGTAACAAGCGATAGGACAAGAGGAAATGGCCTCAAGATGTGCCAGGGGAGGTTTAGGATGGATATTAGAAAAAAATTTTCACCAAAAGGGTTGAAAAGCCTTGGAACAGGCTTCCCAGTGAAGTGCTGGAGTCACCATCCCTGGAGGTATTTAGAAGACATGTAGACGTGGTGCTTAAGGACATGGTTTAGCGGTGGACTTGGCAATGCTAGGTTAACAGCTGGACTCAATGATCTTAAAGGTCCACCCACCAACCATTCCACCAAGTTCTTTATTCAAGTCCTGATTTGTTTATCAATTTAGTTATTAATGTTGCCTTTACTTTCTCACTTTTCTTTGTCATTATAGCCATTGTTTTCATGGGATAGCAGGAAGCCATAGAAGCGAAGCTGCAAAATTTAGATAGACCCCAGAACATTTTGGACTATTTCTGAAACCTCAGAGACTTGGG
>JAOXJM010000002.1:34390788-34426289 GCA_026413425.1 Tringa solitaria
ATACAACAAAATAGCAAGTGAGTCCTACTAGGCAAGTCAACAGCTTCCATCTACAGAAATTCAAGGATAACACAAGAAACTAAAATATGTATTAAAGCAAATGCCTTGCAATACATCCTACTGCAAGTTATGTATTAATCTTTGTATTTCAGAGCCTATTCCTTAAAATCAATGATATTTTTTACAGCTCGATACTGGGTGAGATACTATTACTTGTTCTAGATTGCTTTTTTTACCCCAGGTTCCAGCTCCCATCATCTTTTTCAATTAGCTATTTTGCTCACTGAGCTTAAGCCTTACTTTAAACCAATCAGTCTTTGCTCATCACATATGTCCTCACTATATGAAGGTTTAGAATCAACGACCACAGCAGATATAAATTACTGGGAATGTATTTAAAATACTAAGCATAAGAAATCAGCCCTCCCTTATTTAAAACACATATATACATCCAAGTTGAGGGGGTCCACACATTAATTGTGGTAGCACTAATGAAATGCTGTAGTGATGACAAATACTTGTACTCAACTTTGACTGGGCAAGTCACAAGAGATGAGACTTCCTATAATCACTAGAGCAGCGCTGTCTTTTTGCCTGTTTTAATTATAGTTTACTTGTTAAAAGAAAAACAAAGGTTCTACAAAACAGATGTAATATCCTATCAATGGCTACTCTTTACCTTTTGGTTCAGTGAACCTGTCACCTAAGGCCTACGCTGCAAATTGCCTTGTGATGGTCAATCCTACAAATACTTCTTCCCCCTCCCTTGCGACCTGGGGGCTGCCACGCAGAACAAGACTAATACCAACAGAGCACTGCAGAGCTCTGCTTTCATGTTAAGAAAGGGAGCAGTTTGCTGGATTTCCCTGTAAGCGGTTTCCATTTCCAAAACCTGGTACCAGATCCTAGTGAGGCTGAGGATTGCAGGGGGAGGGAACTGATAATTCCTGACTTCGTCATGACCCTTCCTACGAATGTGAAAAGAACCACATTTTGGCAGGAAAAAAATGCCTGCATGTGGGGAATGATAAAATCCTGTAGTAGCTCAGACTAAATAGTGTAGGAGGATCCAGGCCTGCAAACCAAACCATATGTTACTCAGCAAGACTCTTATCCTGCTCAGACAAGATGGCATCACGGTCATGCAAATGCCTCTTCGTGAACCAGGATTATTTTCATCTCCAGATCCTTAGGGAGCTTGACCCAGCAGCAGAGAGCTTCGAAAACAATATCAAGAATTCCCCAATCTATGGCCTCATTTCTCTGGAATTCCAACAAATCCCACCACCCAGGCCCGAATCCCTGCCTGGCTCTCACAGTCTATACCTGCCACGAGCATCTCCCCTGCCCGCTCTCACCCATCCTCTCCACAACTTGGCCACTGCCTTTATTCCTCCCACACACAGCACAAAGGCAAGACAGAATCTTCATTCAACAGATAAATAGAGGTTTAGTGACAAAACCCCACCAGGCTTTAAATACAGTCCTCTGACATACAAATAAACTGAAACACAAAGGTAAGCCTGGCAGTAGAACAAAACAGAGTTGAATAATCCAGAAACACACACCCGTTAAATAAAACACCTCCTGACTTACTTTTAAATTCTTGATTTGTGACAATGATTCTGAAATCCAAAACCAGCTTTAAAAGCTGCAGAAACTAAACAACTGCTGCAGCCTTAAAGACCAAGGAGGTGCCAACTGAAAAATTAAGGAATCTTCACTGTTGATGAGCAAGTCTTCAGGGACTGCTCATCTCATCCTACCTTGCAAGCTACTACAAACAATTAGTGAAATGACCAGTGAAGTCATCAAAACAGAAATATACATTTCTTTTAACACTCATAGGAGTTATATTCTCTTCTATGAAGATATGAAAGCAGGGAGCCCTTCAGTGAGAAAATCCTGTTAATAAAAAAGGTACTCGAGAGAATGTAGTGGAATTTTTGCTTCGGGGTTGAAACAGGATTCACACTTTTAAACATATACTGTTTTTCAAAAAATTATTCCCCACTTTTAAAAGTAAAATGCCATTTTTGCTAAGAAAATCTAGGGTAGAAAACTAAAATAAACTGATAAAACCTGATCTGACAAGCATGTTATAAGACAGAGATTTTTTTCTCCTCTGTGAAAACAATAGCTTTGGAGAAGGTCCATATTGCATCATTTAATGATAAATAACTGAACTGAGAGCAGTGGTTGACACTGCTGTCACACGCAATGAAATAACACTGTCCTCCTGAGGAGCCATTTCCAACTGACACAACTGAGCTCACACCAAACCTTAGGTATTTTTTATGCCGTCAACTCATCTCTGAGTCATTACGATGTTTTTATATTCAGGCAGAAATCTAATAGATGTCTTTTATCTAAGCAGCTGATACGTATCTCTCTCTGGTTTAGTACACAACACTTGAAAAGCATTTTCTTTGTCTAGAAAGCTCCACAGAATTTTAGCCAGAGAGATGTGTAAATTGAACTGAGGGCTTCTCATCAGTCTTTCTCATACACTCAAAGTCCCTCTCTTTCCCAGTGATCTTCAAGCAAATGAATAAAATCATAAAATTACAACAAAGCCCCCCAAAATTAGCCAAGTCAGACAAAATAAGAATTAACATTTTTTGCTCATAAAACAAACTGAGTATTTTTCAGATCAAAGTTCACACCCCTCACCTCAAGATTTTGTAAAATACTGCACTTCAGAGGAAGATGGCTAAAGCATTACTAGGGGGGTTTCTCTGTAGCATTTCTAACAATGGAGATTCAAACACCCTGAAAAAAGGCTTCAAAAAAAAAAAGTAATAATGCCCAAAATCTCAAGACCTACCCTAACTCTGATTGATTGCACCTCTAAAATTTCACTTACACCAAAGAACTATTTTTAAGCTACATGTATTACTGGTAGCTATAATATTCTGGACAGTTATGGAAACAACCTGCAGAAGTTCTGTGAAACCTGTTCATGGTGCAGATGGACCTGAGCTAAACCCTCAGATCCAAACCCCTGGATCCAACCCCTGCAGATGGTCCCAATTGTGGAGAACAAGGTGAACCAAAGCCTCAGATGCCAACACCCCTCCGCCTCCCAGGGCTGAAACTGGGGGGGGGGGGGGATTTGATAGATTTAGAGGTCTACCCCAAAGACCTACTGCAAGGAAAAAAAAAAAAAAAACAAACCAAAAAATCACATGTTAAACTCCAGCTTCAAAAAAAACAAGTCTTTCAGGAGAGGGTAGTATGTGGGAATGGAGGCTGTTTTGGCAAGCGATGGCCTCTGACAAAGCCAAAGGCCTGTTACTTGTTCAACTGGTTTGCTGCTCATGGTATTGCCCTCTCCAGAAACACCCGTTGCCAGCCACAAGCAATTGTAAAATATATTTTATGTGATGCTGTTGTGTGCATTCTAAATCTGACATTTGCTTTTATTCCTCACTCAAAAGTATCAGCATCTTAATCAAACTGTTCGAGACCTGATATAGTATATCCCGTATTTTTACTTTATTACAGTCTTTTTTCTATTTTGGGGTGTTTCAGGATGCTTGGCTATGAAATTCCCTCCCCCCAGTCTTCAAAATTCTTCCTGGAAAATACCTCTCTGTATCTGGTACTTAGTTACTGCAATAATAGTCACCTTAGAAACATTATAAATACACAATTAAATAGGATTCTGTCCCAAAGTCCATTAAGTCAATAAAAATTTTTCCATTGACTTCAATGAGCTGTGGGATCAGGCCCCAAAATACTTCAAATACATTTTTTGGTTTCCACCCATACAGACCATATTCCATTTTTCACATTTCTCCTCTGAAATCCCTGCCCCAATTTCCTCGCCTTGAGACACACACACTGCTGCGTCAAGACACACTCTCTTCCCACCCCAGTCTCCCAGGTGCCAGATTAAATCCCACCCCGACTGCAATTTGGTTTAATGCTTATTTCTTCCCCTTGCCAAAGCATTCAGCGGAAGGACAGGCTGGCTTGGTGGTTTGGTAAAAGGTTTTTTAAACTCTTTATCTACTTTCTGTTACCTGTCTGCGCAGAGGGATTCGTTTTGTCAGCTTATGGACAGCGGGCTGGCTGCTGAAATCCGGCTTCTTGGTGGTGTTCTTCATGCGACACAGGATGACGGTCAGCACCATGCAGATAATTAAGAAGACCCCTATGCAATAAATTGCTATTTCCACGTAGTCTGGAGACGTCGGGTATTCTTTTTCCTTTTCAGGAGCTGGATTGGAAGTTTTTAGGAGGGAACAATCACGCCACAGAGTTAGCACATGGTACAAGCATAATTCAGTATAGTGCTTGGAACAATATAAAATGGTAGAATATCCACAACTCTCGCAGTGACTGCGTGACGTACAGAATATTGTGGGTGTTTAGGCCATCTTGCCATCTGAGAGTAATTCCTCTCTCTAGATCACTGCTTTGACTTCTCAGTTTGCCACTGAGTGAGAGCTTGTGCATGCATGTATAAATATACAGACATATACATGTGCCTGCCTAGATAGGTAGATACATATACCTTGAAATATTGGATGATCAAGCATAACTTGAGGGGAAAAATAAAATCTGAGGTGTTCAAACTAGGCTCAGGTTCATTTTGGTGCTCAAGTCAAACTTCAAAAGCACTGTAATTCTTTTTAACCACATAAAGACATATCTAAAGATAAAATATTGAATTAGCTAGCCTAAAAGAAAATGTCTAAATTTGCAAATAGATGTTTGGGCTTGAGTCTGCATTGCCTGTTTATCCAAAATTTTCACTGGGATCTCAAAATACAGAAGGAGGGCAGGATGAACCGGTCCCTCATCATGTTTCTAAATTCAGGGTAGGGATTTCAAGCGTTTTGAGGACCCGGCTGCTTAACTTGCTGTGGTTCGTGCCAGGTGCCCAACTCCCCTGAGGTCCTTTAAAGAGCCCAGCATCAGATTAAAAAGCATAAGGCAAGCAAAAGTCGAATTGGTAGCATTACATTAATTAATGAGTCCTCTTCTGTGAGGACTGCCTAAAGTAACCTCATCAGCAGTTACCAGTCTACCAGATTTTAGTGGGAGTGGTTCTCCACAGCTGCTGCTCTGCTTGAAACCATTTTGAAATTATCTTCAAGACACTTATATGTGCCAACACTGTCCCTAATCCCTTATCTGGGACTCAATCCCCTAGGATAAACAGCATTCCACAGCAATCAGCGGTCACTCCGCAAGCAATGCACATTCAAGCCGGAATTTTCTTGTGCCTCATTCTAGGCTTGTAAATATCTTTCATTCAAGAAAATTGGTTAAAAAAAAATAAAATAATTAATGCTGTTCAAGCACTTGCAAAATGCAACCACTGCTAGCAGAAGCAAGCTCTACACAAATACCGTTTCGCCTGCTCGGTGACAGACCACGCAGGCTCGGTGTTCATGTAAGAGGGAGATGGAATAAAGTTGCCTCGTTCAGCATTTTTTAATAAAGGGTAAGAAATTATCTGCAGAAAGTGGGAACGCTTCACTCCCACAATGTGAACCTCAGCAATATGCACATGCAGGTTTTGTACCTTTTACTTAGGATTAACAATTAATAAATGGTAAGCACAAGATGACCCAGCAAACCTCAGGTGGTTCACGTTTTTTTTTCAAAGGAACTCCTAAGGCAGCTGCCAACAGTTATAAATGAGAAAATTTGACTAGTGTCAAAACCAACTACAGTTACATCTTCTAACAGCTGATAACAATTTTCAGGCAATAAAGCGCATTGATGTTTGTTTCTTTTAAGGACAGAAACATCATCAACCCCAGAACAGCAAGACATGCTTTGCAGTAAAAGCAAACGACTACCTGTTTTCTTAGAGCATGCAATGTTTAAAGATGCACGGAGCCGATTCCCAAGATATGGAAGGCACTGCTTCTGTACACGATCCGTTGGCATTACAATTAGAATTTCCAGGACAGATTTGGACGCTAGGTAAATGTGAATTTAAGCACACTAAATAGCTCAGGGGTTCTGATGAGCCAGTACATGATTGTGGCCAAATTAGTCCCAAAGCTTCATAACAAACTTTGAATTTTCTCCTCTTGAAAAAGTTTACAATGATTATTGTGCTAATTTCTCACTGAAGTGCTAAGGAAATGCAGCTCCTTAGCATTTCTGGTGAACATTTAACAGATGTAAAAATATTTCAATTGAGTGCAATAGGCATTCCCCCCACCTTTTTTTGTTGTTAGGTTTTTGGAGTTGCAAACACATCCCAAGACAATACATTGGTTTCAGACAACCATGTTTAAAGTAAATCATTGTAAAAGTCCTTTTCTGAGACAGAAGCCGTGCTAATTCTGCAGCAATCAACAAGGGGAAAATAAAAAGAGGAAAAACCACCGAAAGAGAGCAGTGTATACCTGGCAGAACTGTCAACCATGCAGTGTGAAAGGATATCCCAATAGAATTACCCGCCAAGCATGTATACTCCCCAGCATCCTCAAAAGTTACATTCCGTATATAGAGAACCTCAATTTCTTTGTCCGTGGTGTTAACACCGGCAGCCTAGAAAAAAACAAAAGAGGGAAGCAAGAGAAAAAAGCTAGACATTGAGAGAATTCTTGTGGATAGGGAGATGGAGCCACAGGGCTTTGCACTTTGTAAAGGCAGAGGTGTAGAGATGCAAAGCTCCTTCCCCATCCACAATCCCTCATCTAAAAGGCGTTTACCAACAGGTCCCAGCTCACCTCAGAAAGTAATCAACACCCTTCACCAGACCTAAACTCACCACCTAAACATGCATGCAATCAAATGACATGGAAAAATTAACCCACAAGGCTTTTTTTTTTTTTCTTCTTTTTTAATAAAAGGAAGTTGAAAGAAAAACAAAGAGAAAACAAAGTAGGACAGAATGCAGGCTCCTCCACATGTAGTTACCTGTTTCAGAGGGAAGAATTTACTATGAAAATATGCTCTCAAAGGTTAAAAAAGAGAAAGGGGCAAATTCTGCTCCAAAAGACACAACTTTAGCTGTCTTAAGCAGTGTATGGTCCTTGCATCCTTCACGGCACTAGAGTCAAATATTGTACATTGGGCCGTGTTGCCAAACCTCAGCTTAATCTGAAGTCTGGTAATATTTGGTGCCTTGCTTAGAAGCACAGTGGAGAGAGTAGGATGGTAGCTCAGGACTTGTTCAAATAGATCATTTGTGGCTCAGAGATGTGGAGAAAAACTGGACCCCAAAAGTTCAAAAACCAGGAGATGAAAATAAAATATATTTTTCTAAATCTTAGAGAGTTAAAAAAAATTAATAATCTGGAAGGGTTTATTTTCTGTTCTCCTTCCAGACCTGCTAAATCTCTGGCTTGACAAGTCATTATTGAGCAAACCAATCAGCGTATCAGTGATTGTCTAAACTCATACAGAGTAAAACTTAGAGCTGGAACTTTCCAGCTGTCCCAAGATGGGTGCAGCAGGGCACCAGCATCAAGGTCTCGATGACGGAGATTTAGAGAAATCGTTTGCTGCTTTTTTGTCTCTTTTCCATTCATTTGAAATACATGATGAGGGAATAAACACATTTTTTTACCAGGTCATTCTAAAGTTGTTAGTTGTGAGCTGTAGTCACATTGTTGCCAGTGTTTATTGCTATGGATGGTTTATTAGCAGTTAATAAGGGGTGAACTAAACAGAAAACCCTCCTACCCTGCACAGCCACAGGTTATGAGGGAAGTCATAAAAGACTAAACTGACCTGACTTATGCTTCATGGGTACATATGTGAGCATTTCGTATACATATACATATAAAAATATACACTAATTAGGTAGTAATTGCATTATTCAATGCGTACACTATATGTGAACTGCAAAGTATGCAGAATTAACAACAAAAGTAGACGTAAACACACAGAGAGAAAGACATCAAACACAAGAGAAAATAAAGATCAGCATAAGAAATCAGTGCTTATGGTACACAGGGAATACTGTGGGAATTTTTCCATGGCTGCTGGTGTAATACCAGTTGCATCACCGAAGGAGGATTACACATATACCAAAAGGCCAAAGAGTTATCCTACAAGCTGCCTGCAGTCTCCCAAAGCACCATTTTTTCCAGCTTCTACATCCAGCTTGCTTTAAAAAACATTGTTACCTTGTTTACTTGGCAGAACAGAGAGCCAGGCAGACTGGTTGGCCTCCCCTATATAATTGGAGACCTTACAAATATATTCTCCAGCGTCCGCCTCTGTCACATTGTACAGTGTCAGCACTTCAGCATTGGAACTATTTATCCCCGAATGCTAGAATAGAGACCAATAACACAGGAGAACAACGTCACTGCTGCCCAAAACGGACACCAATCTGTCTACGGTCCCACCACCAACACGACATAAGAATATGCCTTCCATTTCATACAGGTATCAGCGTCAAAACATTGAGGGTTTGGGGGTTGTTTGGGGTCTTTGTTGGGTTTTAGGGTGTGGGGTTTTTTTTAAGTTGAAGCATCACATGATGAGTTAGAAAACAGCATCATCAGGGGAAAAAAAAAAAGCACCTGGGCTGGTACACCAGCTGTGTGGAACACAGTGGTATAAAGCTGCCTGCCAACACGCTGAGCTCAGAAAGTTTTGGAGTTTCCTTGGTCAGGCTTGGTCAAAACACCTGCCAGTGGGAATGACACCACCCATACGCCACCACACGCCAGCAAAAAATGGACATCTCTGCAGGCTCAGCATCCAGCAAACCCAACCCTGCCAACGGGCTTTTGGCAGCAGGTGCCACATTACTTTGAAATAAAGAAATGTGAAAGAAATGGAGTAGATTCTCCCAGGTATGTTTTGGACGCACTCTACCAAAATGTCAATGTCAATGATGTTCTTTGAGAGGGTTTTCATTTTTTCTGAATAAGTCACGCCTGAAACATTTAGAGATAAAGGACTTAGCTGAAGTAAAAAAAAGAGCAAAAGTGTTTATAAGCTGCACAATTAGCATTAGAGTATCAAATGTTTATCTAACTCATTATTTCATTTGTAACATAAACACTTCCATTCTCAAAAGAAGTTCAGATCTCCAAGTTCTTGGATTTACATCAAATAAATTGAAGGCTTTAAAGAAGTCATCACCATCGCCGGCATCTGTAAAGCCTCACCTTTAAAACCTGGAGATAGGGTAGTCCATCTGGTCCGTATTTACTGCCATTCTTCTCTACATGTTTTATCCACTGGATGTGAGGTTGAGCATCACTGTAGACTTTGCAGACAAACTCGACGTCACCTCCGACGACTGCAGAGGCGTTTGCTGGGAGGCCAGCCTGGAGGATGGGTCTGTGCGGAGATCGCTCTGGTCGGGTGGGGAGGGGGAGCAAGAAGGAGCACGAGAGAGAGAGAGAGAGAGAGAGAGGAATAAAGATGCATAAATAAGCAGAGCTGCCAAGAAAACTGTAAGTGAACTCGAGCCAAAAAGCCCTGTAAGGCTGTTGGCTGACTCCTCCGAAATAACACTGCAGCCAAAACGTATAACAAAAACTGCAGTTCAAAGGAGACGACTTGAGCACTACACTTGTAATATAAAGAATCCCTATTTGGGGGGAGGGGAGAAACCTTGCTTAAAAACGTTAAGCATTTTTCATAGTCCATAGCAAGAATTAAGTAAAATATCTTTTTCTTTTTTTTTTTTTTTAAGCTATTGTAATAAGTATCTCTGAGCTTTGAAACATTCCGACTGGACTAAACCTCCACAAAATCAGAAGAAAAACTATTGATTAATTTTTAATTAACATATTAAAGTCAACCAAAAGTAATTTTTCAAAACTAGCAGCAGAAGCCTCAGCACTGAAACACCTTATGCAGGATGCCCATACCAGAGGGCTTGACATTTCAAAGCACTCTGTCCAGTAGTAGCATGATAGATCCTCTCTATTTCACCCAGACACAGCAGCAGAAATACCAGTTCTTTCTTATTCTGAGCAAGACACAGGAAATAGAGAGTTCTCTAGAAAACTGCAAAGTATTTAATGTGAACCAATGGACTTGCTTCAGCACTTACCAAATGTTCTTGGTCAAACTTAATCACTAGAAATACTGACTGCACCCTGTACCCTCTGGGTACCCGGAAAGGCAAATTTTCTGCAGTATGCAGAGCCTTTGGACAGAGCATCGATGGGGGCCTTGCCCTCGGCTGTGACAGCAGGGTGGCCTTCCACTACCCCTCACTAAGCCTGATCTAAAAGCTGTTGACATCTTCTGAGTGGTGGGCAGGGCACGAGCCCAGCTCCCCAGCCCCCTGGGCCACCAACAGCCTTTTTTTTGCTGGAAAAGGCAAGTGGGCAAAGCATACAAACTTTTCATTCAAACATCACAAAAGAGAAAGCCCTCAAAATGACAACCCTGGTTACCAAATTTCTTTATTATCCAGTGAGGGTGGTGGACAATACCACCCTCCCCAGAAAACTTTCCGAGAGCTGCAGTTTCATCAGCCTGGCTGGGAACTCACCGCCCTCCTCGTGCCAACTTAACTCTGCCCCTTTCTTTTTATAGGAATGTAAAGTTAATACTGACCTACATATATATTCAACATATGAATTAGGAGTGAAAAAGCCCATTGCCCATCCCCAGCTCAAGCTGTCCATTCTCCCCTGCTCCAGGAATTCTTTTGAAGATAAGTCAAAAACCAGCAGACCTAAATATTTATTTTTAGAGGCTGTACACTGTAAAAGCTTTGACGTTATGAGCCAAATCAACTGAATTTCAAATCAAGCGTTCCTTCTTAAACATACTAGTTTCCAATAAATTGTTTCACAAGCAAACATTGAGAGTGTAATAGCAAATAATGCTGCCCATGGAACAATGGGATCTTTATACAGTCCAATATATTTGGCATGCGGCAAACATCTACTGGGAATTTATTCGCTGAGGCTACGCTGGCAGCATACTACAAAGCAGCAGTCTTATTTCACTTGTGGCAAAAGTGCGTTTGTGTTGCAGTTATTAAATTATTCCATGGCTACGTGTGTCATTTTCAACGATCTAGGAACAGTTTAATATTTTTTAATTTGTAAATTACAGTAGAACATATAAATTACTATTTTACAGTTCTGGAGAGAACTTTTAGTTTCTCACCTTATGCTAAATAAGCTCTAATTCCGTCTCCCTCCCTCCTTCATTTGGGTACAAAAACAGCAAGCAAAAATCTCTCTTTAATAGAAACCTTACACCATCTTCCAAAACTTATTACAGCTGCCTTCAGTATAAAATGAAACCTTAGAGAATGTTATTTAAAATGGTTTTTAGAAGTCAGTAGGCCTCATGTTTCATTTCTCCACATCAGGGTTTGATTTCCTTTGTGACCTTATTCTCTGCCCTTAAACAAACCAGAGAATGAGACCTGAAACATCTTGGAAAAGTTCCTACTATGCCAGCATCAACACACGAAATGTGTTTAGTTTATCCCGATAGCCATCAACGATTTAATCTTTTATTGATGACTGTCAAACGTTTCCTCTACCAAAAAAGAGTAGGCAGAGCAAAGAAGTAAAAGCAAAGTTATTACATTCTTGGTCACAAATTCCTTTTAAAAAAAAAATTAAATAAAGCGTGTGCATATGTATAGGTGTGTATGTATAGCCATTTGTGAAATTTCTTCTCTAAGGGTAAATGTGTTAAAAAACAAACTTTATTTGCCCTCCAACATATGGAGTTATGATTAGCGTTCGTCTGCTCCCTGACTCCAGCAGAAGGGAGAATTCCTACGCCCAGGCAGGCAAACAGCACAGAGCAACATAACCATCACAATGCAAATTCATGGGGCTTCATGACAATCCTGGAGGCCAAGGACCACAAGAAATACACTCATCATGGGGAAAATAACTAAATATGGAGAAACTTCCACTCATTACAAGTGACCGAGTATAATTTTGCACAGTATCATTTCTTGGAAATTGTCATTTCAGGATGTTATCCTGTCTATCCCTGCAAACCACACCTAAGAACTCCACTTAAGCATAAGGTACTGTCAAAATCATGTTCATAAATCTCATGTCACTATTTAGCATTTAAAATACAAGCTGTACATTTGTAAGCAGAAATCATCACTCAAACAACTGGCTACGCTAATATTAGATGGAAACGGTGTGTTCTTTTTTAATAAAGACTGCCAAAATCCAAAAGTTACCTTTAAAATAGAATCTTAAAGGCTGGTGAAACTAATTTTATCATTAGCCTTAGACAATCTAATAATCAGGATCATCACTAAACTATAGTGACCACATACATCTCTAGTTATTGAACTCAAACAATATTTTCATAGAAAACAAGTTGGTAACCAATGTCATAGCTCCATAGACACTGATTTCAATATTCCCCTTGCTCATTAATATTGAATTGAATCAGAACCTCAAGAAATAAATCTTTACTATTTGACCACTGAAACGCTAGTGTTTCGCTCTCATTCCTAACACGATTCAAAAAACAAGTCAACAGCATATGCTGTAATGCAGAAAATCACCCCATAGATTAGCTGTCCTCAGTTGTACCAAACACTACATCATAAGGACCATAAAAAGTAGTAGATACTAATTTTATTACCATAAATATTGGTTACTCAGTGAACTACATACAGATCTACAAGGTTTTTCATAGATATGCCCTGCTTACTTTAACCCCTTCCTGGGTCAACTGAAGCGTAATTGATATTTAAAAGCAAACGTAATGGAAGTTTAGAAAAATTTTAAATTTTTTCTGTATATTGATCTGAAAGTAATTGAGCCAAACTGATAATTACATGTAAACCCCCACCTGTTATCTTTCATATTTATTCTAATTCATCCCCAAGTCTAACTTTCTAATACTTTTTAAAGACAAAGCACATTTAATGCTGGATCCCACCTTAAGAGACAGAAACCAGCTTTCTTTCTCCAACTTGCAGTTTAGATACAAACCCAACATCAACCCCATTTGAGGAGTCAATTATCTACAAAAGGCAGAGCGAAAATGATTGCTCACATGAGGAATATCATACTCAAGGCTACAAACATCTAAATTTTACACCACCATAAAAGTGCCCAGGGCTTGACCGTTTTGCTTGAGCAGAATTGAGAATTGCTTGAGCAATTCTGTTTCCTTATCTGTAGACAAACAGACTCACTATCTGAAGACGACTGACAAAGAGACCTGTCCAATGGCTTAGAAGAAACTGTCATTTAGCCTGTTAATGTTAAAACTTCAGAATACCTTTCTCCAAGAGAGAAAATTGCAAAGAATCCAGGAAAGCTGGAAAATTCCAAGTTTCTGAAAAACTGGCACAATGGAAGGAGCTGCTCAGGAGGCTCCCAGCCCTGGAAGACACCTAGAGATGGGTGGGAGGCCATCCTGCCACAGGTGGTGGAGGGAGAAGAGACTGGAAAACTGTTCTGGAAATGACTACCGAGTCTGCACACTTCACAAGGGTCCTGAGACTCCGCTTTTGGAAGTTTAAGTCCCTGGACAGGTAGTTCCTACAAAAAGGCCTCATTCTTCTTCCATCCCTGGCTTTATCTCCTCCAATCTTTTTCTGTTGAGCAACTGCAGCCAAAACAGAGGGAACTCACAGACAAGAGAGACAGGCAAGTCATGACGCCAATGCATGAGGTGAAGATGCGGTCGACAGGGACTAAAACAGCAACCCAGTAGAACCCAGAAAACGCAATCCCACCACTCGGGTCCTAGTGCAGGGGGTGCAGGGAGGGAAAAACTGCGGGAAGAGAGGACTGCTCGCCAAGAACAGGGAAGATGTAGGGCAGGATTTGCTGCTGCCAGAGGCCAAAGTAGAGCGTATTGTGACGGAAAGAGTGGCTCTGCCGCTACTGGAGTGCCTTGGCAGGGAGAGGAGACAATAACCCCGGAAGGGGTGAACTTGGGGGCCCATCCTGAGGCCAAGTCTCCTTAGCAACCTGGCTGTGCCAGGGGCCGAGAAGAGCTCTGGTAATTGTCTATCCAAGCCTCCTTGTCACCCCAGCACAGACAGTTCAGGACCTTTCATGGGAGCTAAAAGCCAGAACCAAAGCCCATTGAAGTCAGGGGGGAAACTCACATGGAATTCAATGGGCTTTGGATAAGGCATTCGATTCATTTCAAAAAAAATGAAAACTACTCTTATTTTCTCCTTTTGAATGTGCTTGTTTCCTCTCCTTGCAAATGTATGATTCAAGTGCAGCCTAGGATAATAAAAGCTGAATAGCAAATGCAGGACCAAACACGAGTTCTGGGGACAACAGGGAGAGATGCTCAATAGAGGGGAGAGGGAAGAAAAAAAAGTTACCTAATTGTTTTCCACAATTTTTAATTAGACACATTTATCAGACTCTTTAATACCATTTTTGAAATGTTAGTGGAATCGTCTTGATGGCTGCCACTGTGAAGCTACAGAGGGGTCCTTCAACCAACGCTTTTCAGGGCACCAGTAACCGTTCCGGATCAATAGTCCCTGGTAGAGGTTCTGTGTGTTCAGTCATCACTGAATAAAAAATGAAGCAGCTCCAGCTGTCTCTCTGCTTAACTGAAAACACAGACCTGCCATGCCTTCTTCGCTTGCTCTGGTCAGCACAGCACGTTCAGCTCTAGTTACTTATTTTGCCTGACTCCGAGCGTGGAAAGCCTTCAGCAGCAAGCTGGACCCCGTTGGGTGAAAACACTGCCCATTCACAAGCACCTTCCTTCCGATCGTGCAACATCTGTTGCTTTGGCAAATGCTGATTATCCTGTAAATTATGGGTCTCAAAAGCATCCTACAGTGTTTTAGGCCAGACTGTAATCACAGGCTCTTGCCTTGTCTTTGGCTTAGCGTCCCAAACTTTCAGGACTGACTCTCATCCATCACGGCCTTTTCATCATACACTTGGAATGAAATATTTCTCCCCATGTTTCAGCACACAGCGCTCTCCCACCATTTCTGCTGAGCCATGTGCCTAACACAGGAGGTCCCTGAAGGCCACCGAGCTGAGGGAGCAGTGCTGCTGATGGAAGAACGTGTTTCTACATGGTCCCGTCCCCAAATTAACTGCATGTATCCTACCCAACATGTCATGTCTGAGGATATCCCTGGCAGGTATTTTTCAGGCAGATGCATGTCTGCCCAGCATGTTCCTCACACCACCCACTGACCCACAGGCAAGTCTTGCGTGGTGACACCCAGAGCCCCCTCACACTCCTCAGACCTTCCTTTGTGGAATTACCAAAACTGCTCCAACAGAAAATGTAGTAGCTTCTCAAGTGACTTAACCACTGCCTGGAGCAGACAGGAAGGTGAAGCCTGTCAGGTACACCCTCCAGCTTCCCACAGGGCCCAGCACACCCCATGCCACCTCAAAGCTGAAATACAGTTTCTTCTCAGAAGTGGCACTGACAGCCATTTCACCCACAGCTTGAAGAAATAACTCTACCTGTGCAAGCCACTCTGTTTCTGCACTCAATTTTTGGCATCCCCGCTGAGACTGTACACATGCATACGATTATTGCTGGCTCTGATGATGTTTTTTTGGTGGTGAGGATACCTACCACCAGGTAAAGGCACTTACTAAAGCCACTGGGCCAACCACAGGATATGAATCTCTGATCTCTACCTATTTGGGCTAAATATCAACCACTAAAAGAAAGATTAAATCCTTATCAATCTCTCACCCTCCAGTGAATGAAGGCCTTTCAAGTTTCTATCCTGCTCTAGCTGACAGCAAAGGAAGCCGTTTGGAAGGAGAGACACAAGGATCACGATCCTTCATGAAAGATCCCACCTACACAAGCTGCAAATCCGGCCTCAGTTCACGAGCACTCAGAGGCTGGATTAATTATTGCTCTCTGAATTAGAGAGCTCTTTTGAGGAGAGTTCCAGGAGCAGCCAAGCCATGAGGAATTGCAACTCAGGTTTCCCTATAAATCCAACATTATCCAAGTTCATACAAAGGACTCGATTTGAAACTACGCTTGCTCTCCATAGCCCTAGGTGGAGTGGTGTAGGAGGGGTCTAACCAAACAGATGTCAGAGTCCCCACAGGAATTTCCTCCTTCAAGGTAGCTTTCTACACATGGGCCAAGCCAAACCTTCACTTCCTTTCTCCAGCAATAAGCAATTGCTTATGGGTCCATGAAATGCTGGAAGGAAAACACTGCTAATTCCACGATTTTGTCCATGGTGTGGAGGAGTAAGGGTTGAGTGCCGGCTGCTCTTTCAAAAGATCAGAAACAACTGAGCAGGTGTAGGCAAAACGCCTCTACTAATTAATGTCATACACTATATATACGTGAGCCAGGAGCTGAGCAGCTTCTACCAGCTGCACGTCAGTTTGGTTTCCTTTCTGCATAATATGAAGCACTGCATGTTGTTTATAGCCAATTCAGAAGTGCTGCTGAACTGTCATGTTCCATTTATATGTACATACATACACACCCCTCAAATCATCGCTTGTTAGATAATTTATATGCACCAAGGTAACACCCACAGCAAGTTAGGGACAATGCCCTCGTCCCAAGCTCTGCAAAATGAGAAAATGTTTTAAGGTTACAAGGATCACTTCATTAAACACTAAGAGATAAAGACCATCCCTGGCAAGAACGCTTGATAAAGAACAGGAGCCTTTCAGGCAGAGTAGCAGAACAGCTTATGGACCAGACCAGCATTACCGGTGCTGATGAACTCATACCTTACAAATTTTGGCATCTTTTATCAGTAGGCATTAGCCAACAAACCTTCATACTATTCAATGCTCCTGTACAGCAGGAGTCTCCATGTATAGCATTTCCTATTGGCCCAATGCTACTCGAAGAAGTCATCTCAGTGGCCAAGAACTCAACGGGCAGCTGGAGCTCCTGGCCCTCACAAGTGAACACAGTCCACAGGGATCTGCTCATGCAGACAGGAGTGAGGGACTAACCTCCATAGCCACTTTCTAAACTCCCTCCATCCTCAAATTTAGAAGCCTTTTATATAAACTTGAGGCATGCATTTCTTCTGCTGTGTCACATGCTTCATCATTGCAAACGAATGGACCCAAACGTCCATCTCTGCTTTGGTTTGTGGACCAGTATTAGCAACCAGCATAAAGTGAGACAGCAGGGAACCACACTCCATATGTTCCCTGCTGTCCCTGAATGCTTTCTCGTAAAAGTAAACACTTTAATACTGGCTATTCATGAATTTCTGTTCTAAAGGTTGAAACTTTGACACAGACACCAGAATCAGGCAGCCTCCTACCCACAGCAAAGCCTTTGCCACCCAAGCCCTCCTACTTACCAAGACCAGCTGAGTAAAAGGCAACGTCTTTTTAAAATCTTTAGCGAAACTAATCAGGTCTATTCAAACTCTTTGTCCTTGGCTTCACCACCTTCACCTCTGATTTGAAGTAATGGCACAGTTTCTCCAGCAGGCAAAGCTCCCACTGATGTTATCCCATCTGTTTCTTTGGATAGCTCTACAGCGTAGCTTCAGCTTGCTGTCCTATCAGCATTTCAGCTAAAATTCATCTTCACATAACACCTCTATAGGGTAAGCTCATCTGCACACTCCTTCCTCATATGGCAGCAAGCCGGGGAAAAGAAAGCAAGCAAGACTGACTTATTTGGCTTGATACAAAGCTCACTGATATCAGTGAAAACAGTAGGGAAAAAAAAAAAAAACCAACAATCAGAACCAGTTAAAATCTATCCTTTCAAATCACACCTCTATCAGAGGGTTAAAAGAGACAGGAACATCCAGCCAGCCCAGGGCTAAGGGAGGCAACATGAACGCTCTTGTTTTAAAACATGAAATTATCAACAGGGTTTTAAGACCAGTTTGTCTTTAAAGCAAAGTCTGTTGTCAGGCTGACACAGCGTGGGTTTCATCAGCCCCACGGAGCAGAAAAAGTCAGAGCAGCCAGAGCTGTACAGCATCAATCTTGGATTTTGCCTGCAGTATTCCTCACACAGTGCAGGCGTAAGCAAAAGCTTCGTGCGTGTCTGAACAAAGAGAGGAGAGGCCTTATTTTGGTTTGAAAAACACACCGGGAAACACAACAATGAGGAGCTGAAATTTTCATTGAAATTCTTTTCAGTGTGCCTTGAAAGAATGAGGCTGCAAGACTATGTGAAAAACAACTTGCGACTTCTCACAGGCAAGTGGTAAATTTTTTATTGTTCTGGCCATTTCCAGAGACTGCATCAATTTTTACGCACAGAGGCATCACCCTTTGCACAGGTCCCAGCACTCTGCTGCTTCTCAATGCCCAGTGGTCCAGCACCGTTGGCCTGGGCTCTCCAGTAGGTTCTGCCAAGGGTTTACCATATGCCTGGCAGAAAGCACCTCTCTTACAGGGATGAAGTCCTCTCCCAGCTGCAGTGGCTTTAACTCACCAGCAGACCCAGCGATGCCATAAAGCACACAGTGGGAGTTATTACTGCTGTTCTTATTGTGACCTGACTGCATCTCTTTCATTCCCCAAATTTCCTTTCCTGAGAACAGCTCTGCCTTTAAAGTAAAATGGAAAAGATTACGTAAACCTTTAAAAACCCTCTTACCTTTCTACACTTCTCCCCCTTTCCTTACACAGCACGCTCACTCTACTGAGGAATGCAGGTGTGGAATTATTGGAAGGACCATGGCGTTCTGCTGGACACGGCTGACTGCCCATACCTGTGCACAGGCTCTCAGGGTAGCAGAGAGGCTCCCACTCCCAGAGTTTCAATGTTCTGTGCTGGACCACCAACCTCAGGTCACATCTATGTTGGACCTCACTCAGCCTTGCCCAGTGATGGAGTTTGCCATCACACATGGTCCCATGCCAGGAGGGGAGATGTCCCTCCATCAGGATCATGCTCATTGCTGCAACACAGAATCCATTGGATATTGTCTGTTCATTCTGCTAAGCAACCTTCAAATTCAAAGTTTGGATCAGGAAGAATTACTGTCATAACCCCCTAGTAAATAACAAATGAAACATCAACCAACACATGCATATTCACTTGTAAAGGCAGAATACAACTTAAAAGCAACTATTGTGATCACCTAATTTATGACAGTGGTTAAAAATCCCCAAGAATATAATGTTTTACTTTCAGAAGCATCTTGTCAAAACGGTAACGACTAACATTATTCCAACTAATACCGTCATGTTGAGTTCTTCACTCAGCTCAAGTTCTGATGGTATCAGTGTTTTTCTTTCATGAACAGTTAAAAATTTCAACAAATCCATGCAGCCTTTTAAAGAGCAACCTGAAAAAATAATCCTAATATTTTATATTTACAGAGCAGTTCAGTATTCAAGAGCTCAACAAACTATGATTTTTAATGTGGTTTTTAAATTATAATTAAATTAGACTTCACTTTATTTTCACGTTTAAATGAAGCAACTGCTGTTGAAGCTGCACCATGGGAACGATAGTAATCCAAAGATGATCTAATGATTTACAATCCTGAAAACCTGTAAAATACAGCCACCACTGGATTTCAAGTCACAAAGCGGTTTGCAGGGCAGCGAGAGGAGAAGACACCAACACAAAGGTTGTAAGTGCAACCTTTTCTATAATTAGCCACAGAATTTCATGTTTTACTGATTTGTCCACACTTCATCCCATGAGGTTTTTTCTCTCCTGCATTATAAACCACAGTGGGAAGACCATCACACACCTTTTCACTCTTGTATCTTCCCAGTGCCATCAACCCCTGCCTGGGCTCATTACAATCATGCACAACCCCTGATGTCTATTGCGGAGTGCCATCTCCATCCACTTCCACCTCTGCTACCTCTCTTTTAAAGTCAGTTTAATTCCAAATCACTTGTGTGGTGGTCTCAATTCAGATCCGTCTCACCTGTTACAGGCAGCTATCCCATGGGGTTGTCCCACCTCTATGTTTCCTCCCGCACTTGGGGACAACATGAAGAAGTGCAGGTGTAAACTCCTCTGGAGTCTGTTCATCCATTGTCTGTATCATGGTTCATTTACGATTTTTCTGTATTTGTGATAATTCAAGCTTTTCTTTTTCCTCTTTTATTTTGTTGTTTGTTTTGTTGTGTTTTTTTTTTTATAAGAGGACATAACTTTACCAATTTACTGCCAAATACACTGCCAAATTTTTCAGTAAGAGTTGAGAAGACACCAGCCCAGGTCAAAAAGTCTCTCTGATTAGGCACAGACACAGCTTTTGACACATGCCAATAGCACATTTAACAAGGCAACAGTCTTGTTAGCATCTTCAGACAACTCCTGCAAATTCCTACTTGCATTTCCATGAGTAGGATTCGGCACGAATTAGAAGGCACGATTAAAAATGATAATAACAGAGCTGAAACAATATCCTGTTCATCATTCATCAAAAGAAAGAGAAATACCTGCCTTGGGGCTGTAATAAGACAGAAAGTGGGACAGGGAGACCAGTCCTCCCCCAGCAGACTCTGCAGGAAGCATTCCAAACATGACAAATTCACTGTTCACCCAGCAGATGAAGTAATGACACTAGTATTTGTCCATAAAAATGTAATTTAGCCAGACTACACCAATGAAATCAGAAGCTTTAACGCTATAAAACTAGGGGGTTGGAATATTTTTACCTTATTAAGAAAGGGGATAAAAAACCCATAAGTTTTCATTTTCCTCTTAGCTGAACCATCACACTGTGGTCTTTGTTTTCAGGAGAGAAGCTCACAGCCTCCAGCACTAAACAATTTGAGTAATTTCTTCTCAGATGCACACACCTTGCCAAAAGCCTAGTGCCAGGTGTAAAGTCCACACTCGGGCTTATCAGTACATTAAATAAAATCTTCTTCCCTCTCGGCCTAACCAAACACCTGAGGGCAAGCATCAGTGTGGATTCCTTCGTGCTTCTTCCAGCCCCTGTCTCATCATGTCCCACGCCGCGAGCGCTTGGGTGAAGACGTCAAGCCAAAGCTTGTCCATGTAAAGAGCCCGTCAACAACTACGAGCACATCTGCCAGCAAGGCAAGTTTAGGCTTGGTTGTAATACCTACACTTAACTCCTGCCAGACATTAGTGATGCAATGTCCAAGGCATGTATTTAGCTGGTGTCAGTTCCTTTTTCGTACATAACCCGAATCCTGAAAACAATTCTTTGGAAATTAAGAAAAGTACTACAGTTAAGTCAAACTAGTTCTGAAATTTATGTCGACAAAACAAACCTTGGCAAAAAGCAAATAACAATGCATATGTTTTTGTGAATGTGGGAATGACAAAATGGAAACATGTCTTTTAAAAACAAAATATATATGTGTCCATGCCATGTTCACAGCTAGAGACTCTGAGAGCACACAAAGATCCAAAAATAAAACTGACTAGAAACAAAGGCAAAGTTTTTTCCTCTGCCTAAACTACGGGAAATATAAACAGTGAAGTACCAATAGCAAAAAGTTGATCCCATTTTAATCAGATATTTTTTAATAATGTGCTGTAAAAAGCAAAAGTAAAATTCATCTTCAAGCCCTCTAAAACCTCCAAGAATTCAGAATAAAAGTGCTTTTCTGCACACCCATCTGTAAAACCACTCATACATGAGATTTCTGGGGCACAAGCTTTAAACCAAACCATTTAAAATGCTTCCTGGATGAGAAGTTATTCTCACACTGTTTTCATATGAAAATAGGAATTACTGTTAAGGGGCAACAGCGTGGTACTCTCCCACCTCTGGAGTTCACTCCTCAGTAACAAGAACCAAAGGCAAATTAGAAACTGGTCAAAGCACAGCTAAACTGGCTGCAAAAGGGCTGTTTAAAAAATATATATTTGTGACAAGTTATGTTCATTTTTATAGTAAACATCAGGGTCCTCTTACACATTCTTGGAAGATGTGTCGTGCTATAGCAGCTGCTTATAAAACCCAGTAAATGAGGTAATGTGCCAAACTTCAACTGAAATCAAACCACCTTTTGTTTCCCTGGATGATGACATTAAATAGGACAGACATGGCTACCTGCACTAGAAGTGTTCAAAGACTAACCTTTTTTTTTTTGCCATTAAAACATAAATTCAATTAGTTACTTCCATGCTTAAACAGAACTGCTGCTGCTGAAATTGTACTCTAGCGATAATTGCAATCCAAGAGTGATCTAATTATATACAAGTCTCAGTGGCTGCATTCCCACGTTGCTTCCTACAACCCGGATTCACTACAATACAAGTCATAAGTGAAAACTACATCGTTTTCATTCATTCTCCCTTAAGACTGCATGACTTTACATATGTTTAATGAGAACAGAGTTAGTCTATTAGTAAGCTTACTATAAAAATGCGAGTTTCTACCTACTGTTAAATACAAAAGAACAGAAAGGCACTTCAACTGCATGTAAAAACCAGCTGATGGGCTAAACTGTACAAGGGAAAGAACATTCTTTTAATTAAGGTACTGGATTAGGATTCAAGTACCAGCTTTATTTTTTGGCTCTGCCACCAGCTTCCTGTGTGACCCAGGGCAAGAAATTTCATCGCTCCACAGCTCGGTTTTTCATCTATAAAATGGACAGTGACATTTCCTTCTCCCAGTCTCTCCGCATTTCGGTTGTAAGCAATTACTGTGCGCTGGCATGTTGCCTCGGACAATAAGTATCCGATATTAATTGAAGCCTCTGGGTAGTACTCCAATAAAAAGCAAAAACCAACTTGTATCTTTTCACTGAGTCCTACCGGAGTTTTGTATTGCCACCATTTGCCGCTACTGCAATCCAACAAGTTTGTATCCCCGAGCAAAGCCCTGCAAGCAGCTTAAGTCCTTGTTTTGAAATGGAGGAGAGAGGAAAAAGCAGTCGATTGGGGTATCCCGAACACTTAAAGAATAACATTGTCTAACCCAGAATATCCTTGGCCAACTCAACTGGACGATTCTCCGCTCTCACTGTCAATGCGCCCAAGTCTCCTGCGCAATACAGAGGGGCTGCCAACGACTTGCTGCATTTTGCTTCAGTATTTTCTACTCCCATTGTAAAAAAAAAATAATAAAAAAATCAATCCAACAGTTTTGCCAGGTTTGTAAATTTGAATGAGACCATCTGAGCTGAGTTGACTATTTTAAGAGGGTTCTTGCAAGTAATTACAAGGTAAAAACGAGAATACTTCACACCTACATTCTGACTGCAAACTACTCAGCCCTGCTGGCTCCAGGCTTTTAATTGTAAAAAGAGTTCAAGGTTTGGAAAGTTATTGGCATCAAGTAATACTGGATATTCCTAACTAGCATTGTGTCATTACTTGGCATGATTTTTGCTGGGATACCTCCCAAATCTGTGACATAATCAGAGGGTTCTCTACATTACACCATATAGTCAGATGCTCATGTTAGTGTAATATGTTACCATGTTTAATACCATTTGCTATTACTTACACTTAATCAACTCTGGAACCAGTTAAACCATATAGGAAAAGCAATTTCAGAGGCTTTCAACTGACAGTTTTCCACACACAACTTGATCTAAAATTACAACTTGAAGTTTCTAAGAGGCGGTCTACAAACGCAATTGCCTCTAAACAAACATTCATAACTCCACAACCCTGTGGGAACTGGAAATTCATATGAAAACGGGGGGGAAAAGGCACAAAATTAACTTCTGTAAGACTGTTTTAACTAGAAAAACTGTCAGAGTTTCCCCTTCTGGCCGGCCTTAATTTACTGCTTCAGCAATTTTATGCCCAGCCTCCAGAATTATCACAAGCTTTTGGCAACACAGAAATGGCTGAGCTCTCTAACAACAATCCCCCTTTCGGGTTAAGGTCCCAATGCAGCATCTCTTGAGAGAATCACACTAAATTCCACAGAGGTATCTTAAGGTGAGTGTTCCCACCCATACATTTTCCAAGTAAACTAGCAATTGCACCCTTTAACCTGTCAAATTAAAAATAGTAAAATGATTAAGTATGCTGAACTCCAAGATGCAGACTGGGATTTGCAGAAGTAATTTTTGGACTTCTGGTTTGCTATTCTCGTCGGGTTTGAGCATCAGAAAATGTTGAATATTTGCCCAGGGAAAATCTGGGCTCCTATGGGTGCCACCAGCTGGGTACCCAGCACCCCAAATCCCTACTCACTTTTGAAAAACCTCATTATTTACTTTTCTGCCTCTCTATAGGAAAGGAATAGACATTTAAATAAATGACATAATCCTTATTACCATTCCATTCATTCATGCAGGTCACTAGAATTTACTGCCAGGAAAAATAAACTTCTGCATAATATTCCTCAATGCAAGACATTCAAAAGGCTCAGAGGGGGAAAGGAGGCGAGAGGGCTTCTGACAAATATTTGCTCAAGTGACCGCATCATCCATGAACACATTTACCAGAAAAAATGGGTGAAGAAATTTATGATCAACGTGAAACATGCCAGATTGAGACTCGGGTGGTAAAGAGGGAAAGGAACAGGGGACAGAGAAGGGAAGGGGAATTTTTAACCATTTTAGTTTCAGCAAGAAAACCCCCCAGTTTTGCAAAAGTAGCTTTTCCCTCCCATGTAGCCAATGAAAACACAGTTCTAAGCAAAACCAAAGTTGAATCAATCTATGCTCCCTAGAGGATTAAGAAAAAAAAAATATATCAAAATGTAATAAACTCCAAAAAAGCCACAATTTACCAATCCCTTACATTCTTCCTGGGCCAGGCTCTGTAAGCCAAGCCTCATCCCTGGTGAGCCCATGCGAGCAGCCCGTGCCCTCCGGCAAGATGGTCACCAGAAGACCAAGGTGTGCAGAACACAATTTACTACCATCTCCAGCAACCGTTGCTGCTGCACCCACCATAAACTTTGTTTAACCAAGTGTTCAAACAAAAATGGCTTTGACAGTCGCTCGGTTCACCTCAACAATACCCGTAGCTCGCTCTACCGAGGATGACAAAAATATCACCAAGGCTATAAAAGTCCTCACCGCTTTCCATGTTGGCTACTTAAACCCAAGTAGAGGTGAGCTGGGTGGTTCACAGACTGGCTTTGAAAACTTAAAGGTATGGGGGCTGGTGATACAGCTTCAGTCTGATGGCATCTCCACCACAAAATCCTACTCTTGTCCTCTGCTCCATGAAGAACGGCTCCCACTGGCATTTTCATGGGGAAAGTTGTCAGTTCTTGCTGCCTGAGAAGCACTTGGACCTGGGACCTTTTGCGGATTTAAGTGGTTCCAGACAAAATAAGATGCTACTTTAAAGAGCATCAAAAACAATGTGAGAGATGTATTTTTATTCATGTTAAAACCAATCAAGAAATAGGGAAATGAAAATTTTGTCACTGTTCTGATCATATAAACGCAAACTCACAGCAATGTTCTCCATCAAAGGTAAGTTGGGCTGTCAGACAAAAATAGCTTATAACAATCAAATTCATTTTTGCTTTCGATTGATCGATCAGAAGTTTTACTCAAAGAGCCTGTGACTCTCAGGTCACCTCATAAGCCTGGAGAAAGCAAAGCCCACTCAAGACATACTTCGGAAACTGCAGCTCAGATCCCCAAAGGTACTACTGGCAGGTCTTATTATATCAGCCAAACTGATCGCTTTGGGACACCAATGCCTTCAGAGTCAATAAAACTGCTCACGCCCATCCAGGCTAATCAGCAAGAGTGAATGGAATTAGTTTCTGAGATTTCAAGCCCTAATTTAGCTAAGCACTTAAATAAGTGTGTAAGCCTTATTAAAGTCAACAGGATTTTGGTATTATTAAGTTAACATTAAGCATGTGCTTAATAGTCCTGCTGAATCACAGCTTTGCTACTACTAAAAATCCACACACTGTTTAGCATTTGTCCTCAGGTAAAACACACACTTCTTCACAATTTTTGTCATCTGTTTCAGGGACTGCTCAGAGCTCACACAACAGGCTACAGTCACATCTCTGTTCTACTGCTGTGAATGCAAAGCACCTTTCCTGAAGCTCCAGATCTCCACTAGCTTCAAAGTCAATATCTAGCTTTGCGTTTAAAAAAAATAAAATTGTTTCCGCTATAATAACAGCAATCTAAAGGATCACTCGACAGTTTCTGTAACAGCAGTTATTAAAATTTACATTAGCACAACTGTACAAGTAATAATTAAATTGTAATACTAATGATTAAAATTGCATTAGTATTTATTATTTGTTCTGCACAGTAAGCTTGTAGGTGTATCACAGCAACACGAACTCCCTTGCACACATGAATACTACATCTTTGCCAAGGCATGGGTAGATTAGTCCTACAGGCACAAGTCAGACAGATGAATACATTATCTAGCAATTGGTTACGTAGTCAAATCTTATCTTTAGACTACTATGAAATCATCTTCAAAATTAATGCAAAATGCATTGGCTTAGTTCTGAATGTTTCAATGGGGAAACTCATTCATTAAAAACATAGACTTACACGTGACTGAGTTTTACTTACCAACAACATCGAGATGGTACGTGTGATTGATGGATCCGTACTGGTTTTCCACTATGCACGTATAATTTCCTTTGTCAGACGGGACCACGCTCTCCATGATGAGACTCCAGTGCTGGTTGCGGACCTGGAAGGTTGTAACCAGAGAGGTTGGAAACTTCTCTAGCACAGATTCACCCTCTCTGCCTCCAAAAGAACTGTTTTCGGAAGAGTTAACCTTTTGTAATCCATGTTTAAAAGCCACTTCTGTGCTCGTTTGACAGTCCTGGACACTGAAACACTTTATTTATGCCTGATGCAGAACAGCACGGCTGCAGCAGTGAAAGCTTTCAGGTGTTCTGCTATAAATTTATCTCCCCAACCTGAGCACTGCAGATGTTGATGCACACTCAGTCCTATCATGCCCACAAGGATGGCACCGATTAGCAGCAGTTTCTCTTACCAAGCTGTACTCTCAATCCACTCTAAAGTGAATTCACACCCTCAGGATATTTCCCATCTGTCTCCAAACGACATTCGATAACATTAACCACCCCATCAGCAATACGGGATGGATACACCCCCCCCCTAACATCTAAGTCTTTCTTTAATAGCTCAATTACACATTTTGGAAAAACAAAGTACATACAGAAGGGCAACGGTTGGGATGTCTCCAACTGATAACACAGAGCAGCCACATCTCCTGCTGCTCTGGGCTACCACAAGACAGAAACAAAGATGCTGCCTGAGGAAAAATGCCTGAAGAAAATCCTCACAGAAACAGCACATGAGGATATACATTTACTTCCTACAATCCCGATCGGACAGAATGTATTAAAGGTGCTGATTCTGTTCCCACTTGAACTCAAAAGAAGCGTTGGCATTGGTCTTGTAGAAAATAGGAGCCAGCCCAATACTGGAAGGATATAGTCATCCGGTACAGATATATATTTCCTGCATCATAAGTTGGCTCCAAAAATGACCTTTTGCTGGCTATCCACTAATCCCTTGTTTTAGCATTACATTTTTGACAAAGCGCTCAAAGACCTTAACATTGTGTAGCTGTAATGTACAACTTTTAAACTGCAAAGTACATATTTTAGCAAATGGAATAAAAATACAAATCTGGTACAGTCATTTTAATCAGCCAAATGGAAAGTGTTAATTCAGTACAGTACACCAGAAAAATTTATGGACCATTCGGTGACACTTCCAGTAACTATACATTCTTAAAAGACCATTACAGCTCCAGGTCTGAAATCCTGCTTCATGCCTGATGACTGTGTAGGTCCTTATCCAGCAGGAAAAGTCTGCGCGGGGCTTTGGCCGCGGTGCCAAGAGCTGAGCTCCCACACTTGCTGGAGGTATAAATGCCATCAGTTCAAAGCTTGGAAGAAGACAGTCCTCTCTGAAAGGGGCTCCTGGCTTTCCTAGTCCCCCCAGCTAGTAATTAGCTCATTAGCCAGACTTTACTATTATTGTAATGTCTGTTATGGGCTAATTATTATTTTATATATAATATAAAATATTATATTTTAGCTAACGAATGGCCATGAGGGCTTTGAAAAGCAAAGGAAATGTAGACAAGACTCCAGCAGCAGGTGAAGGGCGTGGATGCTACCCAAGTGCTGCAGAAATATGTGACAACGTGACCTCAAAATCTCCAGCCCAAACTTATAGCTCCTATTCCCAGCCCCCACTTCTTGACGGTATATATCAAAACAATATATATTGATATATTTTTTTCCAAGCTATGAAGAGCTAAGTTTATAAAGCTAGATAGAGTTTATCAGGGTTGTTTTATTGTCTCATCATTCTGCTAAGCAACCTTGAAAGTCAAAGTTTGGATCAGGAAGAATTACTGTCATAAACTGCTGGTAAATACCAAATGCAGCAGCTACAATATGCTGAATATTTTACTTCTTTATGAGCTATTTTGTGGGAGACTTGGTCAAAGTGACCTGTCTTTTTGCCATTACATCACACTTCTGAGAATCAGAGCAAGCATTTTTAACCTATTTGACTGCAAAACAGGAAGAACAGATCATGGTTCTGCGGAAGTTAAAACAAAATAAAAATTGGTAACAAGCTGTAAGTAATTAATTTGATAGGAAAACACAAGACATTGTTTAGCATTCAATAAGAAAACACAACTAACTCACAGCCACAAGTGGATGGCAATATTAAAAAGTATTTGCGCAATTTCCCTTTTTGTAACTCCAATGAGAAGAGATAATTATCTTTATAATAAAACAACAGCTTAAGCCTCTTCAGTTCAAGCTAAACAACTGCTGCAGAGGCCCAAAGCATTTATGACACGTTGTCACGCAACTGGATTTATGTCATGGATCTGGATTCAACTAGATCCAGCTTGTTGGCTTGGTGCTGTCTGGTTACAAGAGCAGCACCGCAAAGCCCAGAAAAGCTCCCCTTTGCTGGGGATGACGACATCTTCTGCTGAAGATTCCCAAATTGAACCTTTCATTCTCAGACACGCGATGGTCCTGCCACGTCCCCGCAACTGTGCAGCTTGCAACACCCTGGTTGGCCAGGCTTTGATAGCATGGTCTTTTCAAGTAACCTGCCATCACTCCCTAGTCCCAATACAGCTCTCCAAATATTCCCCAATAAGTTTTGCCAACTGCATCCCTTGAAGCTGTTCAATAGATGGCTCGTCTAACAGACAGAACATATTAGGGAGCTCACGTGAACCAACACACTAGGAGAAAACACAAGGGCAGCAACAAGCGAGAGCATCCTCACCAGGCACATGGGGTCCAGCAAAGGTCCATCCACAGTCAGAGATTTATCAGTTGTAGGAAACTCCTCCAACTCCCCAACCTGACTAGCTCCTTGACAGCTATTATCCTGTTATTTCACCTATTTCTACCCCAAAGCCTTACTTCATACTGAGTTCTTCCAAAATCCCAGAGAATACCCACACAGTCCCACCTACTTCATCACCTGGTCTTCAGGGTACCCCTTCCAATTTGTCATCGGGAAATTCAGGGACAAAAACACATTCCAAATATCCTGATTCACAGCTTGACCCTTCAGACATTTTGTTGACAGAGTTTAACTGCTTTTGTCCTCTTTTTTTTCTTTTTATTGCTTTGCAATACCTATTTTCATATTTTATCTGTCTTTCATACTCAAAAATGATACTTTATCGAGATAAAAAAATAATCTCAACATGTTTTTTTTTTCCTGACCAGGTATGGACACCAAATTACTGAGGTAGTTTCTTTGGCAATCTTCTCCATCAAATTTTTAACTAATTCTTCCCAAAGAATCTCTCCAAACAATTCAATTTTTAAATTAAATCATCAATCTCAACTGCATACAGCTGTACCCTTAAGATATAACTTGGAGGTGGGAAATCTAAACTGGAATCACAATGTCAAGAAATATTGGTCAGAAATCTAGGAAAGGGCAAGTAGCATTCCACAGAAATGTTTTGCTTTTGGAGTATCATATAAAAAAATGCGGACAATTCTGTTTAATTTTAAAATACACCTCTTCAGTGAACGGATATATCATGAAAAGTTGTCACTTAGCAAAAAATTAATAAAAGGGGTCAATTTTAAATAAATTTCAAATGAAGGAAGGATTCCCCACAAAATCAACACAGTTCAGACATATACCGATACTGCTCAGCAGAGAGCAAGTACAGAACATCCATGCAAAAGCCATAGGCTTTTACAGCTCCTATAGAGTCAGAACTCTTTCTTTGCCCTGTATTTACCTGGCTGAATTTAAATGTGTATAAGATGACCATAGTGATGAAGCTTATCAAATGCATGTGAAAACACACACCTGTTAAACAGTAACAACTGAGAGAAGTACATTTGCTTTTTGGGTGGCGTACAGAAAAGTAAAGGCTCCTGTGGTGTCTCATAGAAGACTTAGATTGTTCACTCAAAGAAATTATAAAATGCCTTTAAATGCACAAGAAAGAGCTCTCATGACTTTAGAAATGGATAAATAAATAAATAAATAAGACTAAACAAGGTGTAGCCATTCAGTAACTGATTCCTTTCTCCTTGCTGTAGGAACTTTGGGTATACCTTGAAAAATCATCAAAGGTTCGATTTTGAAATTCACCACCCAGAATTAGTCATGGTGGAGGAATTTCACTCTGGAAGCTATCTTGGCCAGCATATACACCCTCCTGCTAGCCTGCCTGAGTGCAAATTGACTCAAGACATTCCCCAGGCAGCGGGACAAAGTGCTACAGGCCACTATCTGATTGCGATAAAGAGAATACAAAGAAGAGATTTCTTAGCTCAAGGCAGCAGGAGAGAGGTGGCTGGAGGATTACTGTAAAGCTTCACATTTTCCTTCCCTTTACTTTATTCTTAAAGGCTTCAAGGCATGATTGCCTCTTCCGAAAGAGACGGATGGGGTTACATCAACTGGTGATAGCAGGTACAGCCAAGTTTGGTTTCAGCAATTCTAGTCCCTCAAAGTATTATGAATATGAAGATCTCAGGCAGAAATGCTTTACGTATAGCAACGCTCAGATTCAAGACAAGCTGGTATGTAAGAATTACCATGACTTGCTGTGATATCTGGCTGAAGACAGACCAACAAGGAAAGTCCTTTCCGAGGATTCCTTCGTTACAAGTTTGTCAGTATAGAGATGTCAAAAGAATACAATTATCTCTTTATTCCAGAATAATTTTGAATTAAGCCCACAGTGACCTCATCCTACCCCTCTAACAAGAAGAGGACAAAGCCTCCAGAAGCTCTGGTGACCTTGTTCTTTAACACCCATTCAGCAAAAACAAGCTTTCCACCTTAAAAAGATGGTTACTCAAAACACCAACAGAATCTGGACTATACGTGGGCTTGGTAAGCAGAATGACAATGATACATAGATGCTACCAGGTCATTTACAATTTGCTGTATTTCTGAACAACAACAAAGTCTAAAATCCCTGTCTGTTCCCTCTTTCTTTTTCCTTTAGACTAAAGGGATGTCAGAAGTTATGACCTAGAATTACATGCACATACTTCACTTACTCAGTTGGCTTTAGAAACAAGCAACTGCGGCTTCTTCCCAGAGTACATACGTTCCTTGGAAATTGTGTATGCTTAATACAAATAGCAAAAATTTCATTTGTGCCCCTTAATGGGCACAAGTCTAAATGAGCTCACCCAGATACCTAACACAGGCTAGCAGTGGCAGCATGGAGCTCCACACGGGCCAATTTCCCCCACTGCAGCTCACCCTCCCAAACCAGAGACCAAGTACCTCCATCCTGCCTTGCAAGACACACGTTTTCCTTCACTGTTTTCAAGAGTGATATCTTCATTTCTCCTTCATGAGATGTAAAGTGTTCAAATAATGTCGTGGTTAGTATCAAAACAATTACTATTATTTTCCGAGTCGGGATTAGTTTGTGGGGTTTTTTTAATTGGCTTTTGTTTTGTTTTTTTTTTTTAAATACACACTGAGAAAGGTGAAAATCACTGAATTGTAGCCAATTCATTAACACTCCACAGCGTTATGAAAGGCAGAAGGTGTTGCCAGGTGTACACTCATAAGCAACAGTAATTTATGGTGTAAGCAAACATAGATGGAAAAGTCTACTTAGATAATTAGTGTTCATGCGGGGAGATTTTCTGGGCTTCACTCTCTGCTAACACAAATGTCGGAAAATTTGACACTTTCTACAGTAAATCTAGCTAGAGAGGAAAGGAGACTACAGCTTGTCCTCCTCTGCACTGGAAAACATATTTTTTTTGTACCAAGCAGGATCTGAGTCAACAGCCCATGAAGCAATATACACCCTGACTCCATCAGGGCATTGCAAAACACTGCACCCTGAAAATACTGGGGTAATCGCTGGGGTAAAGCAGCCCCCAGGACTCACTCTTGAGCTTACTGTGTCATCTGGAAAAGTCAGTTAACTTCTGTCTTAATTACCATTACAAATTGCTCTGAGCTCCTCAGCAGATGTTCTAGGCTGGGTCTTACAACCGTGACACAAGGTGACTAACTGGGAAACTTCTCGTTTTTGGACTGAAGTTGACGAGGTGTTGGGTGGGCGAGGAAGGAGAAAGCCACTGACAGAGGGTCCACAAACGAGTTTATGGTAACGCAGGATGCCAAAGGTAGTGCTTGAACAGCAATTTCCCATCAAAGTCACACACTGCCATTCCCTGTGAGGAGTGGGATAAGATGACCGAACCCTGACTTCTGACCTGACCTAGGCAGATACCGGGAAGTTAAAGGTCTGTGCACTAACCCCCAGAGCAAGCTGGCCTCCCAAAACTCTCTCTTAATCAGTAACCACCAATTTAGAATGAACCATCTAATCTGAAGCTGTTTAAAATTCAAACAAACCCTTGTAAGTAATTGCTGTTACTTTCCCTCAAATTCTGCTTCCCATTTCAGTTTCACAGACCATAAACTCCACAGAAAATAATAACTTTTGACTTACAACCCTTCTTTTATTAAACTGTCTACAATCACCAGAGTGGATGGCTGTGTTTTCAACAATGCAGCTGATAATGAATAGAGCAAAAGTCTTACTCTGCTTTGCAAAGCCAGTCTTTAGTTTTCCAAATAAGTGTCTATAAATAATCCTTAGATCCACTGCTATGCTACAAGCTTGAATTTAAGAAAAAAATATATAGAACTAGTGCTCAGTAACTGCCAAAGAAACCACCTACACTTCCCCAGAAGAAAACAATTATTTAATTTTTTTGCTTCTACATTTGACCTAAGGCCATTAAAAGAATTTGTTGACTTGAGCAAGTTGTTTTTTGGTTTGTTCTTTTCATAGGCCTGGTCAAGAACAGAAATTGCAAAATCTTATCATGAGAATATACCTTATATCCACCAATACGATGCTCTTGTTTAAACTCTTTCCCATTTTTCAGCCACCGCATGGTCGGTGTTGGGTTCCCCATCGCTGGGCAACGAAACTTGACGGTGTTTGCCGCTGGCACTGCGTGTAGCCTCTTCTCCATTTTGTCTGTATGTGTCCAATAGGGTGCCCCTGTTTCAAAGAGATACATCCAGAAATATCAGTACTTGGAAACTAAGCTCCCTTTCCAGCCCCTTCCAAAGACACAAAGTGCTGGGTGTATTTGTTGTAGCAGAGACAGCATGGTTTAGAAAGAGTACACGACTGGAAATCATGGGCCACAAGAGGCGACCAGAGTTTTTGCAAGTCTGTAGCCTTGAGTGGATAATTTATGAAACAATTCCAATAATGAACCACAGATATCCTTTGGTTTGTGTACGTCAACTACAACAGCGGGACTGAGTTTTCAGCAGACTTAAACGATCGGGCGCTTTAGACCTCAAGTTGAGTTACCATGCGTGCTTGGCAAGCTTTGGATTCTTGGACCCCAGCTCTGAAGCCACACAGACCAAGCCAAAAGACCTGTTGAAAGCATCAGCCTTAACCTTTCCCCATCTGTTAGAAAGGGAATAAACACACCTACCTGTCTGGGAGTGTGCTAAAACCTACAGACTACCACGGCAATGGGAGCTGTGCCGTTACTGTCATAGAAACCACTAAAATATATTTACAAATGGAGGATCAGCAAAACTCAGCTATTCCATTGATCATTTTGCAGGGATTTCCCACTCTTGTGAAACTGCTGAAGGCCAAATGTTCACTGATGTCCAACACCGTGGCTTAAAACAAGAGGGTCTCTCTGAACCCATGTTTACTGGAGCAATCACTTTTACCGGCTCCTGGCGAGGTGTCGCTCGCTCCTTCCCATGCCCACATGAGGAGCGCATGGAAAACCCCTCTTTTGTCCAGGTTCTCAGTCGTTTGTCACATACCAGTACAGCAAACACAGCAGAACAAAACCATACAACTACCCATTTGTTTTTAGCCCCCAAGAAGTAAATTTGGAAAGACAGATCCATGCACAAGGTTATCTTATGCTCTGGATCCACACAACACTTCGGCCACATTGCACAGTGTCTTCATGGCATCACTTCAGTTGTCTCACCATAACAGTTTTTAAAAAGTTAAATATTCAAGATCTGTTTAATAGTAGGAAACATTAATTTCTTTTACAATGGAGTTTTACTGAAGCAAATCAGATTAATGTGGAATTTTTAGGACTATAGGGGTCTAGAAAAATAACTCCATTTCTCTCAGCCCTGTTTCATTTCCTTCATTAGCAGCCTAACACTCCACTATAAATAAACTCTTCCGTTCCTCAAATATTTATAGCAGTTCTTACAATCACTGCAAACTCAGAAATCCTGCCACCCCCCTCTCTAAATAAAAATACAGCTGGATAGAAAATACAAAAATAAATCCTTTAACAACGTCTCTCTCAGTATAAAGAAAACATTCCAAAAGCAAGCCTTATAATGATGCTAACACCGATAAGTGATATTATTTTTTTTTGCCCGAAGTGGCAATTACTGTTAAAATTAATGAAGTAGAAAAGCAAAGCAAATTTGTGCATGTAATCAAAACAGAAAATCAGGTAACTATTGAAAATTTAACTGCAACACTAAGAAATTGTTACATGGACAAAAGTGAATTAGGGATGCAAGGAAAATCACTGTTAACATTATTTGCTAAAACCAGGATTGCATTAAAACAACAGAAGACTTCAAACAAAGCCAACCAAAGGAATTAACTACTGCACGCAAAGACCAAATCACATTACAAGTATACCAAACAAAGGCGGAATTACATGTTGGTACTGATGTTTCAAGAGGGTATTTTCTCTGGATCACTAAACATCTTCCACAAGGCAATGTAAGGTGACCACTATTGGGCCCTACCCACAATTCCCACAAAGTCAAAGTAAACTGTGGCAGGTCAAAGCCAACCAACCATCTGAACCGGTTATATTGGTACCTCAAATGAAGCGGAGTGCCTAGATTTGACCCCAAATGGTCAATGCCAACCCAGCAACTTTGCAGCCAGCACGGTCGCTCCTCATCACATCCACCACATGCGCCTTCTCACGCCTATAGAAGCAGCCACCAGCAAGAACAACCACTGAACCACAGGCTCCTCTGCTTGCACAGGCTGGATGGACCCAGCTCCAGAGAAGCTCCCTTCAGAGTGCAACCCAGGATCCAACCACCAAGTTCTCCAAACAAGGCTGCTTTGTGCAGCCAGGTTTCTACTGCATTATAGCACAGCTCATTCTCTGGTTTTCTTGCATGTAACCCCCCCACACACCTTTCATCAACATACACCCTTTAAAACAACTCTGCTTGTGGAAA
>JAOXJM010000002.1:34450553-34472783 GCA_026413425.1 Tringa solitaria
AATCTTAGAAAATATTAACCAAAATTTCCACAAAAAAAAAAAAAAAAAAAAAAAAAAAAACCATACCAGAATGCCACCACATATTCCAGATTCTTTTTTAGCATCATTAATTCCACTTATATTTCAGCTTTTTCAGATTTTCAGGCTATATTAAATGCCACTGACAGGACTTTTGTGGCTCCTACCCTCATCCCCTAAGTCCTGAAGTGCAGCACAAGGCTACCTGATCACGCATCTTCTCACCTGAAGATTTGTGCCAGCGTCTGCACCTGACCATCTGCTGGCAGAAAGAAGGGATCCTTCATCCACAGGGCAGCAGAAAAAAATTCAAAACCGTGGCTTGCAAAGGGGCAACAAAGCAAAAATCAGAGCTCCTGATCCATCCATGGAGCCAAACCACCTTTTACCACCAGGACAGCGACCGGCCTTCGAGGATTGCCCTTTCCCAAAAGAAGCGGAGTCCAAGGAAGATGAAACGAAACCGAATTCTTTTCGTAGTTCAATCGCCACAGTCGCTGGGGGACGAGTCTCTGGAAAGACCTCCTGCGCTGGATAATTATGTACCTCTATCTCAATGTTTGGAACACAGCCCCAGCATGCTTTTTTGGCCTCCACAATTCTGGCTTCCTGACTACAATACCATAATCCCTCCTGGAGTCTCAGACTCAGTGAAAGCCACACGTAGTGTTTATTTTTCCCCTTGAAAGGGAACTCTGTCTCTCTTCTCAGCCTACACTTTGGGGAGGAGTTGTCAGCCTCCAATGATTGATGGCTCTCCTTGCCACTCGCTCATCAAGTCAATTTTCACCTCCTCACATACCTGCCCAAATTTCTTTGCCAAACTGACAAGCATGGGAAAGCAGACTGGTTTGGGAGCCCAACCAAATTCCTCCAAGCCGTACTTCAGTTTAAACACACTCACACACACAAACAAGTAGTACTTGTTCAGCAGTGGCATTAATTAAATTCAATGCTCAGTGTTCTTTTTAATCTACTTCCATTGTTGTTTATAAGATGTTTATCACTCCCCAGGGAGAGCACAATTTGTAGAGTATGTTAACCAAATCAATACATTGCTCATCGTACTCTTCAGCATCTTTCTCCATTAGGCAGGGAATAGCAAAATCTGAATGAAACATGGATCTTCCTCCACAAGGAAATCTCAAGCGTCCTAAAAGCCAGGTGGCTTCATCAGAATAATCCAGGTACGTGAAGCTTTAAAGCTAACAGCTTTATATCCACAAACACAAATATAAAAGCCTCTCACTCCCTAAATAAAAACACACACATACATATCTAACAAGACTCTTCATCATATGTCAATCTCCAAGCAAATCTGAGCATCACAGCTATTAAACATTAATTCTGGAAGACTAATGGGAACCGGCTGGCAACTTTTGCATTGTTTGAACTTCTTTCATTTGCTTTCCAGGACTATCCTGTTTTTCTCAAGTCTTTTGCCACCAAGAGATCAGGGGGGGGAAAGAAAAAAAAAAAAAAATCTGCATTTTAATTGACATTCCACAGAGAGAGAGAAGTCCAGAGGCTGCTGATTGCTGTCTATTCAGCCCAAACAGGCTTTTCAGATGAAAATGAGTAAAGGCTAGTGGAAGATTTACAGGGATTTGGTACAAAGGCGACAATGAAGTTTTAAATGTTGATAGCGTTTCACACCGAACGCATAATGGGTCCCTGTTTGAACGGGCCCGTTTTGCATTTAAATATACAGATAGATAGATATTTCATTGAGGATTTTACTTTTTCTCCCTGATCTCAGGCGGGGGCAGCTCCGCACCCCCCGCACCGCGGCGGGCAGGGACCTCCCGCTCCCCGGGCGTCCCGTCGGGGAGATGCCGGCTCCGGACCGGGGGCTCCCCGGAGGCTGAGCCTCCCTCCCTCATCCCCCGCTGTCACCGCCGGCCACCGTCCCCAGCGACATCCCCGCATCCCGCGGCCGGGAGAGGGCGGCGGGGGTTGGGGGGGACCGGCACCGACCCAACGGGTAACCGTGTCGCTCAGCCTTCCCCCCCCCGCCCCCCGCTTCCCGCACCGCGGAGCAAGTGACAGAGAGACGGGGGGAGACCGGAGCCCCGCACCGCATCTCGCCCCGGAGGGTGCCGGAGCACCGCACCCCGTACCGGGGGAGAGACAGAGCCCTGCATCCCGCCTCGGAGGGGGAGCCCCGAACCGCATCCCGCAGCAAGGGGTGGGGAGACCGAGCCCCGAACCGCATCCCGCACCGGGGGCTGGGGAGGGAGAGACCGAGCCCCGAACCGGCCACAACTCGCCCCAGAGCGTGTCCCAGCCCCGCACCGCGATCCACCCCAGCCCCGCATTCGGGCACAGCTCTCCCCGGGGGGGTGACCCAGCCCCGCACCGGGGTGCCCCGGGTGCGAGGCCCCATCGCGGGCAGCCGGAGCGAAGCCCCGGGACTCCTCACCCCCCTCCCCGCAACCTTCCAACCGCCCCGTTTTTTTTTTGTTTTTTTTTTTTTGCGGGGTGTGCGTGCGTGTGCCCCCCCCCGCGGTGCCCTGACCTGCGGGGAGGAAGCTCGGCGGGCAGGCTCCGGTTCCCCCCGCCACCGGCGGGGGCTGGGGGGCGGCGAAAACTCCTCGGCGGCCGCGGTCACTCGGCGGGCGGCCCCGGGGGGGCGGGTTGGCGAACCCGCAGAGGAGCAGCGGGGCGCATCCCCCGCGGGAAAGGCGAACAGGAGGGGAAGAGGAGGAGACGAGGAAGGCGAGGAGCCGGCCCGGCGGTCCCGTCCCGTCCCGTCCCGTCCCGTCCCCGGGCTGGGCTGCAGCCGCTACCGCCTCAGAGGGGCGAGCCCGCCGTGCCCGGCGCCAGCAGCCTCCTCCCCCGCCCGGGCATCGCCGCGGGTCCCGCTCCGCTCCATCCAGCCGCCCTCCCCGAGCTTTGTCGAGCCGACAGCCCCCCTCCGGTGGGTGGGTGGGTGGTTTTCTTTTTTTTTCTTTTTTTTTTTTTTTTCCCCCTCTCTCTTTCTCTCTCTCTCTTCCCCCCCGCCTTCTTTTTCCTTCTCCCTCTCTCAGCACACACTCCTCCGGCTCCCTTCCTCCCTCCCCTGGTCACTCCCCCCGCTGCAACCCGAGCCGTTTCCTGGACGGCGCTGCTCGGCTCTGCCAATCGCCGAGGCGGCGGGGAGACCCTTCCCCCGCACGGCCCGGCCCGCTGCGGTGCGGGGATCCCACAGCCCAGACCCCCGGCTCAGCTCCACGGGTCGGTATCCTCCCCCCCTACCTCCCCCCGACCCCCTGCTTTTCTACGAGCATCAGTGGGGCGATGGCAGGGCGGCATCTCAAAAGCGGTACAAGCTCAACAACTTCCCCCCGCACCCCCCTCCAAAAAAACAAAAAAACAAACAAAAAACCACCAAAAACAACAACAACAACAACAAAAAAAAACTCTCCAAAAGTTTTATTTTTGGCTCAGAATTCACGGCTTGTTCCAGCTAGAGAGGGGGAGTGGAGAGCGCCCGCTCAAAAAAAAATCACCCGCAGTGATTTTTTGGAAAAAAAAAAAAAAAAAAAAAGAAATCAAACAGTGAAAAATCACCGCAGCTTTTCGGTGAAAAGCCCGGTTTGAGCCGCCGGGTGCGTCGGCCTGAGGGTGCACCTTCAAGGGCTGCGTGTGCGGTGCCCGGACGGGGAAAGTTGCCCAACAGTCGTGCAAATGTTGTCACAAACACCATCTGCCTGCACGCACAGATTTAAAGCCGCATAATGTTGGCACTCAAAAGTGGCTATAACTTAAGCTTTAATAAAACATTCGCTTTAGAGACCATTAAACTGAAAGGTTGCTAATGCTGAGTCCGTGTAATGCTTGCTTGGTAGCATCAGCTTGACAACACAATCAATAAGTGGCGGTTGCCTCAAATTAAATCAGCGTTGATCAATTTAATGTTTCTCTGGTTAAGCGTAGCCCCCGCTCTACATTTTATACATTGTGTGTGATATTGATCAGGGGGATCTGTGGCCCCAGGGCACGGTTGTAACTCTCGATTTACATACTTCCAGACACCCAAAACTTGAAAACAAGTTTTCTGTAGAACACGCACTTACCTCCCAGAAAGCACTTTCCCACCGTCCCCAGCAGTAATGCGGGCTTTATGAGGGCCGGCAGGCAAATTTGTAATTGATTAGAAACACAGGTTTAATTTTTTATTATTTTTTTTTTTCGTTCCTAAAGCAACAGACATCTGAATGTTCTAATTGAGAAGCTGAGATGTCACAGTCAAGATCCAATTTTCCCAGCTCCGAGCATGTCCATCGCCCATTGAAAACATTGTTAACGCATTCTCACATAAATTATTGTCCGACACAGGAAGCTGCAATACCTTTCCCCATTCATCCATATCTTTGCATACTCTGAAAGAAAAGGAAGCATTCCACTAAAAATGACAAATCAGAACACCTAGTTCCAATGTCTGGAAGCACTTGTCAGAATTTATTCTTTTTGGGGATGAAAAGATAGCAGTCTATCAATAGCAGCCTTTTCTCTTAAATGAGCCACATTCTCCTAAAGTGGCCCACAACAGCCCAACTCCTCCATCTGAGAAAAGCAGAAGCATGTTTGGAATTAAAAGGGGGGGGTTGGGAGGGGGGGGATCAATTCTGTCATCATATTTAGGCTTCAAGAGATCTCAGTGGGCCCAGGGAGCCTTTCATAGCAGTTAGGCTGCTGAATGAGAGCATAATCTCTTTACAGTTTTTTCCTCCTCCTCTCAAAGTGGCTGGGATCTTTTCTGTGAGCCCTCCTGCACGTGAATGGTGTGGCTAATAAGCCTATTAATGAGGTTCCACAGCGGAGTGTGAATAGGTAAATAAGCCCCAATCTGTTGAGGTTCAGGAGCAAGGGCAGTAAAGCCATCATGAACTAAAGGTGACAGTTTGAACTGAAATAGGAACAACAGCTCCAGGTTTCAAGCGAAAGAATAGACAGACAAGGCACACATTCAGGCTCCTTCTACCCCCTACCGAGTCCTATTTTCTTTCCCATTCTTCCTCCTTTATAAAATGTCTTGAGTAGTCACCCATTTTTTCAAAAGCTCTTGAGACGTCCTTTTTCATCCTGGCAATGATACATCAATAGGGAGGAAGGAAAATGAGGACACCAATGTGCTCCTTTGCACCGCAAGTTTCAAAAGCAGGACCAGCGCTGTCCTCCCCCCCCCCCCAACCTCGCATATGGGAGCCGGGGGGAGGAGAAAGAAAGTTAAATTGAATCTTTCAGCCCTGCCAGCTCTTTGTCACCGCTGTCAGCTGGACCCTGGTCCCCCTCTCCGCACGCAGGCAGGGGTACGGTTAATGTTCAACAGGGGCAGGGTACAAGCGAGGGGCTCCAGCTGCAGGCTGGGCTCAGCGAAAGAGGTGAGGAGACAAATTAATTTCCACCTGGCACCTCTTCCACCTGGCAGGGGCAAGGGGAAGACGTGCCTGACCTCAGGCTGCTCCTGGGCTGCATCTGCAAGAGCCCAACTGGAGGGGAGAGGAAGGCAGCCCCTAAGGGACGAAGGCAGAAGGTTGAGCAGAAGACCAAGGGTTTGTGTCCATGGAGAGGAGAGGTGAAACAGGCAACCGATGCCTCCAAGCAACGTGGGGAAAAGTCACCTTTGAAGCAAAACGTAGCACGGAACATCTGAGCCCTTCTCGTTTCTAATCCTTGCAGAGCCTCTGACATTTCTTCCTAGTGCTGGGGACACGAGTTTAGTCAGGGCCCCACGGAACCCGGCTCCCCCACGGCATCCCCGGCGAGGAGCAAGCCCCACATCGCGGGCAGATGGCGAGGGAGGCCACGGGTGCCTGAGCCAAGCAGATTCTCCAGCACTCCTCTATTCTCCAGGTGCTGGACCTGCTAACGTGTCACCTTTCTATCGGATGAAAATAGGAACGTAAGGCAGAAAACTAACTAAATTTAAAAAAAGCAAACCCACTCAGTAAAGTTTTAGGGATCTATAGAGAGATATCCTCTAGGTCCTAATCCAGCCAGGCGCAGCGCTGAGGGTTCAGCTTCTCCATGGAAAACAATGGGAAGCAACAATTCTTCCCTGTTATTCAAGCTGTCCTGTCCAAAATTTTTGCTTGACCACACTTGATACTATTAAATACTTGTCCAAGATTTATTTTATTTTAAAGTTCTTCTAAAGCTAAGTGCCTAACCCAAACTCTGGCAGCTAAAATGTTTACCTGGTTTCCAAAGTATTTATGGCTCCCTTTCCTGGCAGCTTTGAACTTTTTTTTTTTTAGGGTGCCAAAGAAGCAAATAATAAGAATCCACTTCTGAAGATCTTCTTTTCAAAGATAGGTGAAATTATCTATTTGTTAGTGTCTTAGGGGAAAGTCACTTCGTATTCATATAAAAGCGAACCCTTTCTAACATAAAAACTGCCACTGAGAGACTTCCATCACTAGCCCTCTCCGTGTATTACTTCAAGATGCTGCTAAACTGAAACTGAGATAAGAATGTCTTTATTTTAATGCCAGTGGATCCAATAATTATCCATAAAAGCGTGAAGCAGATGGGCTACCAAGGTCTTCTGCAGCAAAATGTACACAGGAAGGAGGGGGCTGCAGTTCCCAGTCCATAAAGGGATAGTTTTACTGGGTGTTTAGCAACAAAAAACCCTCTCATTTTGGTTAAGCTACAGAATGCGGCAAATTAACTACTTTTGCCTCTCAATTTTTTATCTCTCTCTGCATTATGCACAGCAGAATCTTCTGGCAGCTACTTCTTCAGGCAAAAAGGCCAGGCAGTTGGGAAAAAAAAAAAAGAGATTATTTTCACTGCTATGGTGTCAATGTCTTGTAATGGCATTTGGAGTGTCAAAGCTCCCTCCAGACTGTTATGCCTCGTAGCCATGTAACCTTTCTGCTGCTCCTCTCATTTTGTGCATCTTAAGGAAAAGATATTTGTTGTTATGATTAGGCTGTTGCGAGATATATTTAAACAGGAAATGTGGTGTGTTATGAGCAGGGTATTACGCTGGGATACTGGACAGCTGATGCCTTCTGCCCTTCTACGTCGCCTTTCCTACGCAGCCCTGGGAAAGGCACTTAATTTGTCTGTGTCCGAGCTCTCCAGCTATGAAATGAGAATAATAGAAGCTTCCTGTCTCCCACCCTTTATCCACTTCATCTATTTAGATGGTAAGCTCCTCATCTCTGACCATGTTTTTATGCATGGCTTAGAACAATAGGACACTGATCTCAGCTGGAACCTCCAGGCACTTCCATAATGCAAATATTGAATACTAAATAATCAAAATAAAAGAAAATCCTCAATTTATTATGTATTCTCTCATAAAGAATTTGTCACACGCTGCCCTGGTAGAGCACCTCTGGCTCTCGGGGCACAGCATCTTTTCGAAAAGAGTGGAAAGCAGCATCCTTTGGAGACTATCTTTTAACAGTGAGCTCCCCTAAAGCAGGCCTCAGAGAAACCATGTGAATAAACCCCTTTTCAGCACTGAGCAGGGCACAGCGAGACAGAGCCAGACTTATAAAAATGAGAAGACAAAGGCTGCAAAGACAATTTGTCTTTCTGCTACGGATCTTGGATATATTTGGCTGGTTGTCCCATGCGCTTCTTATTTCTGTTTCCAGTTGATCAATACATGCTGGTTTGTTTTACTGAAGCTCTGTTGTCTGACCAGACCCACTGGTGGTTGTGGCAGCTTCCCCATGCAACGTTACATCAGATCAGATTTTTCTCTGGTGACACCACAGGGTTCAGCAAGCGTGCTCTGCCTTTCAAGCACAACCTCAGGGCAGAAGGTGTGAAGTCAGGCTTACACCAGGGTTTCTGGTACAGTTTAAAGCCTGGAAGGGGCAGAAAACTATATGGCAGGGACCCACGGTGTTCTTTCTGGGCAGGGTGCTGGACCCAGCCGTCCCACACCACCGAATCCCTGCAGACCCCTTCTGCTTCCCACATCCTTCGCTGCGGTGCCAAGCTCTGCGTTTCCAGCTCACTCTTTCAAAGGCCCAGCTGCAGACACAAACAGACACAATCACTCTGCAGCAGTTAAAAAAAAAGATGAAATAAATATCTTTTTTACTTTCCACAACCCTGGTTAATGAAGCACTAAATGCCTCCGACTGTATCCCTGCCTCATTCTTCTCATCCCTCAAACATCTTTAAGTCAGCATTCCCCAAGCAGTTCATAACCTTTCCTGTCTCCCCATCCTTTGCACGTAATTTTACTTCTCTATCTCCTACCCTAATTTTCATAGGGATTTGCTTCTTCCTGTGTCTCTCTCTCAGTGAAAGCCATGTCTTTCATAAGCTCCAGTCCCCACTGTAAGATGACCTCCTCCTCCACTTTGCCAGGTGATTAAGGTGCCCACAATTTCACTTGAGAAACTGGATTGCCTTGGAGAGAAGCCAGCGACCTGCCCAAGAAAGCCTCCATGTTAATAGAGGTGCATCCAGGTTTAACAGCCCTTGTTTGTTAACTGTCACCACGTTCACAAGTTGCAGTCCAAAAATGGGATAAAAAGGTAATGGTCAGGCAGGTAAAGCCCAAACACAAACAGGGATTTGCTATTTGATAGAGGCACACAGAGCTCCTTAAACAAAAGTCATAGAATCGTGAAATCATAGAATCATTTAGGTTTGAAAAGACCTTGAAGTTCATTGAATCCAACTGTAAACCTAACACTGACAAGTCCACCACTAAACCATGTCCCTAGGTGCCACTTCTACGTGTCTTTTAAGTACCTCCAGGGATGGTGACTCCACCATTTCCCCGGGCAGCCCGTTCCAATGCTCGGTAAGTCAGGTTTTATCATAGAAAGGTTCCCCAAGTCACCACACAGACCCAAACCATCCTCTTTCCCCGCTCACACAGACCCAGAAACACACTTTTCTCTTTCATTCTTTTGTTTTTTAAAGGGAGGGCTGCGGGGAAGCTCAGTTTGCATGAAATCTAGACTTGCATTACTGAATATTCATACACATACCAATGAATATTCATATATGTATGAATATACAGCAACATTTCAGGGCTGGTTTTGATTTAGGTGGCCAAGTTGAGGTGCTTTTCGTCTCTTAAAGGATAGCAAAGCTATTGGTGATTGCTAGATGAGAAAAATGGAATAAAAATAGTGCATCTCTTCTGATGTGAGCTGAGCAGAGAAACAGACACTGCCAGAGACTCCCAGGGCTGCTGAATGCCATGGATCAGGAAATGTTTTACATTGTGGATACAAGCGAGAAGGCCAGAAACTTGATTACAGGGGAGACTTAGTTAAATATTCACTGGGATTCATTATGTGAAAACCACTAGAAAGGAACATGTTTCTACAGGAAGGGGTAGAGCTGTTTTATCCTCGCTTCTGTTGTAAAACGCTATTGAGGGCTACCGTCCTCTAGTGGGAGGAATACAGCAGGTCTGCAGGGATGGGCAGGAAGGCTTTTGCTGGTGGTTAATGTTAGCCACAGGTAGTGCTCCTTTAGTTTGCCAAGGAGAGACGACAGGACTTGATTATCTGACCACCTTGCATTTGATGAGCAAGTAACCTGAGCGCTTCGGGCAAGAGGAGTGTTACAAACCAGGTTTGTGAAGCCTTAGAGCTGTTGCTCCTTCCATCCGAAATAATCTCAAGCTGCACAAAAGCTTGGAGACCGAGAAAACCCCACAGAGAACTGACCCCCAGTGGCACCCTGTCGGGAAAAGGGGATTGCTGGGTCCCAGATCGCCACATCCCAGCTGGGTGATGTGACCTGATGCCTGTGAAGCCATCAGGCTGCTCATCCCACCTTGCAGGGGAACACTTCCCCCTCGGCCACCAACCAAGTGTTGAGTGAGCACGGAGCGCTGGGGGACCGGACCGTGCTCGACCAGCTGGCTGCACGCAAGGAGGAGTGTTTCCTGGCCCCGGCCATCCACTGTTTGGGAAGATCAGGTCCTAAGAGCATAAACACAGGCTAAAAAAAAAAAAAAAAAAAAGGGAAAAAAGGCAAAACATCCCAGCAGATCCCCCACGATGCTTCCTGCGAGGAAGTGGCGTGTGCGGGAGGACGGGGGTGGCCAGCTCTGCTGTCCCCTCTCATAGAGTCATGGATTCATAGCATCGTTTTGGCTGGAAGAGACCTTTAAGATCATCAATTCCAACCGTTATCACTCCTTGCTCTGGGCACAGACAGGCAGTGCTGGCTCCTGGCTGGGGACCTGCAGGACCCTGTCCCATGGGTGTCCCCACGGGGGGCTGCTTCCCAAGAGGTGGCCTCTTACAAGACATCTCCTCCCCCATCTCCCCGGGCTGGATGGATCCCAAAAAATTGCATGTCCTTTGAAAAGGGCTGTAATGATGACGAGTGACAGATGATAAATCTCCCAAAAGAAGCTTTTTACACAAGGCTCCAATTTTTTTACTGGCATATTCAGCCCCATAACGTGCAAATAAGAGCCATCCAGCAACAAATCTGAAAGCAACGAGTTCCATTTTCACCACAGAGGATGAGGAAAAAAGTCTAGTAAGGAATCAGGGATTGGAGAAACGTTGAAACCTCGGTTATAGAAAGCCTTAGCACTAGTAAGAGCTTCTTGTGGTACGTAAAGGGTGAAATACCATGTTGGCCAGTGAGGTAGCTCTACGCTAAAAACATACAAGGCAATTTCTCTCCTGTAAATTTTATTCCCTGAAGCCTTACATTCACCAATCTACTTTCTGAGAGGGGAGAAAAAAAAAAAAAGGGAATCAGCAGTCCCACCCTGCTCAGCGTGTAGCAACAGGCTCCCAATTAAATTCTGGAAAACAGAGAAGCTGAAACATTTTAAACAGAGACTACTGTGATCTCCAGTGCACAACCAAGAGGAGGGGCGGGGGGGGAAGCAAATGGTGAAAAATTGAGCTAAAAGCAAAGGAGCTGCATTTGTAATTGTGCTTACCGTGGAAAACATAATTTATAGATAAGAAATAACACACTGTTTAACCCTGTTTCCACAAAAAACCAGGCAGGGGTAACTACAAGCGATAGCTTGGCGGCTCCATCTCCTCCCACGGTGGGGTCTGGGGGTCAAGGGGTCCCCTAGCTTGGGGAGAGGCAGAAGGAGGGAAGGGAAAAGATGCTGAAAGAGGGAAGAAAGGGGCTCATATGGTGCTCCCATAAAAACGTCTCGAAGCCAGGACACGATGTGGAAATACAAGGTTTCTCTGCACATACCCTGGCCTGCCTGAGATACCCGAGTTCTCCTGGTGGTTTGGGTGTAAGGAGCAGACCAGGGGCATTCTCCCAAAGGGATGTGAAAAATAATGGGATTAACAACACCTTCCTCAGGAAATTATTTGCAAAAGATCCCAGAGGAAAATCATGCTGTGATTCCAGCTGGTTAGAGATATCCAGTTGCTTTGTCCTCCAGGAAAATCTGTCTGGTCCTTGGATATATCACACCCAGGGTTTAGTACTGAGGCTTCCTTTTCTTGGATGCTGAAAAGATCCCCAAACAGGCCCAGGAGAAAATTCCTCTTCATGCCTTGCATCCAGAAGTCTCAAAAATCAGTCACCCATTTGGAGCTCTTCTCTTAATAGAGAAAATGGTGGGAGAAGGAAATTAACTTCACCAGAGGGGAAAAACTTCTTCCCAAATCTGTGTCCATATTAGAATCACAGAATGGTTTGGATTGGAAGGGACCTCTAAAGGCCATCTAGTCCAACCTCCCCCTGCAATGAGTAGGGGCATCCTCAATCGGATTAGGTTGCTCAGAGCCTCATCCAACCTGACATTGAACATCTCCAGAAATGGGGCATCAACAACTTGGGCCAGTGTTTCACCACCCTTTTTCCTTACATGTAGTCTAAATCTACCCTCTTTTAGTTTAAAACCATTACCACTTGTCCTATCACCACAGGCGTTATTAGAAAGTCTGTCTCCTCTTTCTTGTAGGCCCCTTTTAGGTACTGGAAGGGGCTATAAGGTCTCCCCGGTGCCTTCTCCAGGTAGAACAACTCCAACTCTCTCAGCCTGTCCTTATAGCAGAGGGGCTCCAGCCCTCGGAGCATCTTTGTGGCCTCCTCTAGACCTGCTCCAACAGGTCCGTGTCCTTCTTATGTTGGTGTCCCCAGAGCTGGGGGTGCTCCAGGTGGGGTCTCACCGAAGTGAAGCAGAGGGGTGGAATCCCCTCCCTTGCCCTGCTGGCCATGCTGCTGGGGATGCAGCCCAGGATGTGGTTGGCTTTCTGGACTGCCAGTGCACAAGTCAGCTCATATCCAGCTTTTCATCCACTTTTCAGCCTGCTGCAGAGCTCCAGGTCCAGCAGGTGGTGAGCCCACCAGTATGATACGTGCTGGGGAAGAGGCAGCAGCCTCCAGGCGGATGGGGTGGTGGGTTGGGGTGGGAGCTGAACAGCATCAGCAGAGCAATGAGGAGAAGCAGTTCACAGCTGTTTGCATGGTACGTATCTTGTGAATAAATAAACCTCATCTCCAGCACTGCCGCTCTCTAAACATCTACAGAGACGTGCATTGACTCAAAACATTCAGAAAATAAACAGAAAGAGTACTGCCCGACTGAACCTTCCTCCAGCCAAAACCCAGCGCTGGAAAACTGTCCCCTTCCAGAAGGGTCAAAAGTCCCACCAGCTCCCCAAATTTCTTTTCTCAAGGAACGCCCTGTCTCCATTTTCCGATGCAGAGACACCTCAGAGGCCATAGGTTAGGGGTTCCAAAACCTAATGTACCTTTGTTTTCCACATACACTGGGAGGCAGAAGGAGTAATAGTAATAGTTAAATGCAGCACAATTGAAAATTAGCTCAAAATGCCGCAAGCTGCAATTCAGATGGATTACAAGATAACCTCAGTAGTTTCAAGAATGTAACAAGAACAGCCTTAAATCAACATAAATACTTGCTCAGCCATTTTCATCTCAGGATTAATGTCAGATTTTTATTTTTTTTCTTTTGTCCTGTGGCAGTAAAAACCATTTTCCAGCTTTTTTAGGGAAGGCATTTGTGGTTGCCAGGAAAGTGGGTGGGAATGGTGATGGATGTGGGACCCTGGGGGTAGAAGCAGGGGGAACAGAGTCTGGACACCCTCCGGAGAGCAGGAGCGGAGCTGGGCAGGGAAAGGTCAATGCTGGTGGGTGCACCTGGTGGGTTATGGTGCTCCAAAATACCAGGATTTGACAGAATTTGGTGGGGAGCCAACATCCTGCCAGCTCCCCTTTGTCTCTACCTGCTCAGTTGTACCAAAAGGCAGCTTTGACCATTTTCAGTGCTTTCTTGAAGCTTTTGTTTGTTTGTTTTTGAAGCTCTTATGGACCATGCCCAGAAGACGCTGTGATGTGTTCCCACATTACATCCCCACTCACCCTCAGCAGTGTCTCAGGCCAAGTGACAGCCCCAGGATGCAGCCTTTTATCCTGGGGTGAGTTCTGGAGATTTCTTGATACTCATTAAAAAAAAAATAAAAATCCAGAGAGTCACCTGCAGCCACTGGGATAAATTTCTGCTTTATGGTCGCCTGCAAGCTGGCCAGGAGACACACCCTTGCTTGCCCGAGTACAGATAAGCTCCCGAGGACTTCAAAGGGATTGCTGAACCAGACTGCAATGAATTTCTGCCGAAACGTAATGCACAGCATGTGTCCAAGGGGATGGAGAAGAGCTGGGGTGGTTTAGATTAGATAGCACTATTTGGCTTTCGAGGGGCTCGAGGAAGTGAAGGCCGCGTAATTGTCTTTTAAAGTGTAATATTTGACTTCACCCTCACGGCAGAGGGGCTTGCAGATAAGCAATGGAAATTATTTCCGTGTGAGGGCTGGGTATCGCTTTCATACAACTAATCTCCCTGAGATCAGTTTTCCATCCAGCACATCATTGAGCAGGGGGAAGGCTCAGTTCCACACACTCGGTTATGTCTGCACCCATCAGTTTATTACCGAGCAGACCCTATTGCTCAGGAACATCTCAGGGCCACGGCTCCCTTCATTCCTACAGTATCACAGTGAACAGTGACAGCACCAACGCTGGTCACGAGCGACAAGCTCTTAGCCACGGGGGAACCCACATCCCAAATCACACCTCATAACCCAGCTGATGACCATCTTTCCCATGTTAGCACTCCCTGCTAGTTAGAACATGGATATTTTACCACCTGCTGGGCTAAAACATGAAATAGGGAATCCTTTCATCAGAAGAACTGCAGAAGGAAGAAATATTTGTGTGCTAGTGTCAAAAATGTCTGGACATGACTTGGGGTCTAGTGCCAGCTCTGTTGCCGTCTGTCCTGGGGACACTATAAACTCGTCTCTTACAGAATATTTGCATGTATCCAGCATGCCAGGCCGTCTACATCCGACAATAACATTAAAAAGGAAAGGCATAAGCAGCTAGCTGGCAGTATCATCTAGTATGTCAATGATTAGGGTTTCTGGCCATTGCACACGTGCCTCGTCTACTGGAAGTTTAGTGATTGTCTTTATTCATTGCTTGGTTCTAGCTCTGCTCTGTGAAGGGGTACAAATACACAGGCTTTTACATATTTATCAGGAGCTTATGGTGTGCTCTTTCTTTTAAACAAGATATTTTTTTCTTTCTTTTTGAAGTCAACAAAATCAGGTTTAAACAAGAGTTTCTTCTTTCTCTGCACCCAGATATCCAGCCTTTATTCAGTTTCTCCTTCGGTGAATATTCCCCTTTTGATATCAAGATTTGTTTTCCTTGAAGAAACGTGCCAGACCACGCCAACAACATGAAAAATCACCGTGAATTTGTCAGCAGAAACATTTGCTCCAGAGTAAGTACGAGCCTGAAGAGCAGAGCCAGAGTCAAGGCTAGGACACTGAAGATTAACTGTTTGTTCCATTAAATAATTTACTGGCCAAACAGCATGAGGCATTTTAAAATGCAGTGTGTGTCTCAGGCCAATAAAGAAACATCTGCCCAGCAAAAATTACCTACCCGTAGTTCTCAATTGCGTGCTTTGAAACTCCTTGTATAAATCTCAACGCCTCGCCTGTCTAGAGGGTATTCTTCCCAACTTAGTACACAGTCTCCTGGCGAGCTACAACCTTAAAATGCCACTCTGCCTGTCTCTGCTGACGAAAGCCATGAAGGCAGAAGAACATAAGAGCTTTCCCAGCTGCCAGCCCCGAGTGCCAACCAGGCACAACCCAGCAGAGCTTTTCAGGTCCACGCCTCATTGCCAGTAAAGGGAACTTCTGGAAGGAAAATTCTTCTCTCTGTTTATTTTCAGTAAACGCAGGGAGATAAACATATGTACTTTTCCCCAAGACACTCTTCAGTAAAGTGCTCTTTTCCCTTTAAAAATTAAAATACTTGTCAGTTATAGGGTTTTTTTCCCCAACAGTGTGCCATTTCTGAAACAAAAGCAATGATTTTTCTGTTGGTTTCAATAGCTACTGGGTAATAAGCTCAAAAAAGTCCCACAGATTTGTGAAGCTGCATTATACACAACGAAGAATAATTTAGCACTGACAAAAGGATGGATTCTGACTTTAGCACAGTAACAAATCAAAGAACTATTTTCCAGTATTTTATCCCTTTAGCATTACCTGCTTTTCACAAGATCTTCACATGAAGTAAACTGGCAATTCAGCTCTCCTCTAGCCCTGCTCTGTTCACAGCAAAATATCAAGTTAAAATAATGAGCCACATTTGTTAGAATGATTTCCTAAAGCACAAGAGAGGGAGTCTGACTGATGTAGTTGGGGGGACACGGTCTGAGAACTAATCAAACCAACTGACTGAACAAATTTACATGTAAAGTCATGGGAAATACTAGAATCACAATGTTCATTTCCCCCAAAAAGCACTTTCTTGTTTACCTACTAATTCCACAGTATTGAGAGAAGACTTATTATTCACATACAACACAATTAAGTTTGGCACTCCCTGTATACACTCATTCACCGCTATGATTAGCAACAGAGAACAGTCAAGTCAACCTCATATATAGGCCTTTCTTTTCCTTTTTCTTCAAGGCTCCTGTATAGGAATAGCTGAAATGAGCACAAGGATTCATCTAGATCATTGTTACCAGATTAATCTAGAAGATCTATACAATGCTGAGAGTATGGAGGGTACTCTTGGGCCGTGCGGGATGCTTCTATGGGATTGTATCAGAGATCTTCTTCTTCTCACTTGCCTTTTTCTTCCTTCTCATCAAAAACCTGTTACTAACTGCTCAGCACAGCCGTGGTAACAGCCTTGTTAGCTCCTGCCAGCCAAGGCATTTCCAGTGGTGTAGCAAATATTTCCATGCCCATACTCATCCCAGCTCATCTGCAGGGGATCATGGATTGGGGGGCAACCAGGGCAAGTAGGTGTGGTTTGGGTGCCGCTGCAAGGGACCAGGAGAAGGAGAGGTCCTGCTCCAGCCAGGGAGGTCTCTGCCCTGCCAGACATAGGGCCTTTTGTAAAACTCCCCTCTACACAGCAGCATACTACGGGAAGAGTAGAAAAATATACTTAATAGCTCACAGTCACTACCACCATTTTATTTTGCATTCCTTAAATATTTAAGCCCAGGGATTGTTTTTCCAGGAAAATGAGTAGAAAGAGGGCTGCTGTACTGTGCAGTTCATTGCTTGGCCTGGGATATTTCCTGGTGAATTATCCCTTAGTGCTGGTATTCTAACAGGCAGGCAGTAACCCCTTCCCCAGGACAAGAAAAGGTATTAGGAAGCTCTACAGAGGTGCTCTGATTCCTTTTAGGTCAAGCATATTTAATGTCAGTGAGAAATTATTGGAAGAACAGATTAAAAAAAAAATAAATAAATCACAGAACAAACAATTCAGAAAGTGTCATTTGTTCTCACTTTTTCCCTATTTCTTCACGCAGGAGAGGTTAAGATTCAAAACACGAAGGTAAGCAATGCTTTAATATAACATTCAAAACATTTTATTTCACCCAAGTGGAGACTTGCAGGGTCTGGTCTGAACTCTTGCATCGCCTGGGTCGTATACTTGTTCCCAGTACCTCCAGCATCAAGCCCATAACTTCTGGTTGAACCAGATTGTTTAGAAAAAAATAACCCCATCTTAATTTAAGTTTTCAAAGAGAGAATTCATCGTGTCCCTAGGCAAATTGTTTCAGATATTAAATTCTCCAGTGGCCAAGAAAGCACACCTTATTACTGGTCTGAATTCTTCAGCTTCAGCTTTCAGCCACAGAACCTCATTATAACTTTGCTTCATTAAAGAGCCCTTTCCCCACACCAGTACTCTCTCACTAGTGGTTTGTCCACACAGAGAAGCATGGAATGATGCACACACTGCCGGAGAACCTTCGCACGGAATAGCCAGTAAACCCAGTGTAAATTTACTGTACAGGAATTTCCTGAGTAACCTCAATTAAGGTTGGTTATCCAATCTTTTATTTTGACCAATTTAATATTTAAAAGAAAATAAAGCATGGCCAGTGCAGTGGGAGGATGCTCCTAGCATGCACCAGCTGTGCCATATGACCAACAACACATCCCATCCCAGATTTGCCGGTGGCTCCAGGTGGGAAAGAGCCCTCGTAGCCACATGTCACTCCTTCTCCCCTGTTTCCCTCCCCGGTCCCCACACTCCAGCCAAGGGCATCATCCCAGGGCCAGACACAGCCCCAGCCATCCCCAACCCTTATCACACATGTCACACAAGGCAGTGCTCATGGGGGGCTTGGTCCCACCAACAAGTGCTCCTTGTACAGTTATAGAATTGTCTCAATTGGAATGGACTTTTAAGATCATCGAGTCCAACCATCAACCTAACACTGACAAAAAACATCACTAAACCATATCACTAAGCACCACATCTACCCGGCTTTTAATGGCGATTCCATCACTTCTCTGGACAGCCTGTTCCAACGCTTGGTAACCCTTTCAGTGTAAAGGGTTTTCCTAATTAAAGGGTTTTCCTAATATCTCGTGTAAACCTCCTCTGCTGCAACTTGAGGCCATTTCCTCTTGTCCCATCACCTGTTACTTGGGAGAAGGGACTGACCCGCATCTTGCTACACCCTCCTTTCAGGCAGTTGTAGAGAGCGCGAAGGTCTCCCCTCAGCATCCCTCCTTCTCCAGGCTGAACACCCCCAGCTCCCTCAGCCTCTCCTCATCAGACTTGTGCTCCAGACCCCTCACCAGCTTTGTTGCCCTTCTCTGGACACGCTCCAGCATCTCAATGTCTTTCTTAGTCCTTGTTCTCAGAGGTTACCCTCACACACTGTGATACTGTCCATTTCCCTCTGCAAAACCTAGGGTTGCGTAGCTATAGCCCTACTGCAACAATTTTCTTTTTCAATTAAATACCTCAACAGACCAGAGGAGAGAAGTGATTTGCAGCAAATGGCTTATGGAAGCAGACAGTAGTGCAATAACATCTCTTCTTGGGCTGAAGCTGTGTCTCAGCAGTTCCTGGCCCCCAGTGATATGCTGAGACCATCATAGCTCACGCAGGAGGGCACGGGTGCCTCTCTGAGAGCCCCCCCCATCCCATCTCCCGTGTTACAATAGACGAAACTGCATCAAACATCATTAAACTGCAATATTAAGCATATACAGGGCTGTGGCTGCTGTTGTCACCACAAACCCAAAGTGCAAAAAGCCATGGCCACAAACCAGCAGCAAAAGGCAGGGCAAGGAGGCTGTTTCTGTGACCATCGACACCTCACGGCGCTGGGAACGTCTGTTGTGTTTGGCACAGAAATTTTCAAAATAAGCAATACAGTACCCGACTGTTATTTTCCATTCAACTTTTGAAGGCTAAAGCAAGGAAAGGCAAAGGGGGAGGCGAAGCACCGTTCCAATAGGTGTGTCTTGATATCTCCGGCGTGTTGCAGCTTGACATCTCCCCCCTGTTGCGTGGGCAGGGTTCATGCAAAGAGCCCAACTCCTAACTCCAAGTGATAGCACAGCACAAAGTTAACTCACCGCATGGCTCGTGGCACCTCGCACGAGCTACAATAACGACCGGCACAACAGACTGCCCTCTTACTCCTTCAGGCTGTGACGTTCAAATGTCCTGCAACGCGCAGTGATTCATTGAGATTTGAGAGTTTTTTCTCTCTGCTGGGTGAAGGGGACAGAGGTGAACAAGGAAACTCACAGCTCTGGGCATGGTAAGGTCTCTGTTTTTCCGCACGGGATGAGTTGGGAGGTGATGATTTCTGCCATGGTCAACGGTGGCCGCATTTGCAGCTGCTGGGGGTGCACACCAATGGCATCCTCAGAGGAAGCTCCACTCCAAAGCATGGGGTGCCCCTCTGTTGCAGATGCCACGTTTTCAAGGAAGAAAAGCTGCGTTGGTAACAAGCAACTGTTTGATGACATACCATCATAGACAGCAAGTCTGTGTTTTAATCAAGGTACTGGAGGGCTCTTGGTGACGAACATCTCATTACCCATGGTTCTTATAAACCCAACATTTTGGTGGAAGAGGCCGTTTATTTTCACACTCAACTCTTCAGTACTAAGGCTGATAACAAACAAATGTGTTTTGGCTCTGAGACAGCTCCAGCTTCAAGAGTTCTGCATTTTCCAGTCATCTTTATTTTAAAAAGATGTACTTCTTGGCTTTACACTACAGAGCCAGAGACTGTTTCTTGCATGTCAAAGGGGGGGAAGATGCTTGCAGCATATTTCAGCCACCTCAGGAGACCATAAAATGCAGCAGCATCGCTGCACTTAGCTCACTTAAGTCATCTCCCCATTCACTCCCCCATTTACCTGTTTCCAGACCACCTTCAATTTTGTTTTCAGCACAGATTCTCGAGTCAACAGTCAGTTATTTTTCTTATTTCTATACCAAAAGAGCACTCATTATGGAAATTATGACTTTTTAGAGCTTCTTGTCATTCCTACAGTATTTTGTATAGCAAAATAACCAAAACACAGATCAAACTCTTGACCATTTTAAGTCTGGTGACCCACCGGACTTAACTAGCAGCCAAGGCACGAGGTACGAGTGATGGAGGAGCATGTCGGGGCACAGCAAGCTGTCAGTTTCACCCCAGGTCTTGTGGGGCTTCACACAGATTTTCAGCAGAAGAAAAGGCAGAGCTCAGCATTTCTAGCAACTCATTGACCAGTGAGGCAGAGAGAAATTCTTGGAGAAGCTGGAATTGTCATCTGAAAATGAGCATGGAGGGAGTCAAAGAGGAGAGCTCCCAGAAGCTTGGTCTTGGGGCTGAATATATTAGATATTTTCATTAATATTCTTGGCATGCGAAATAAGAGCATGTTGATGAATTTTGCTGATAGTGTAATATTGGGAAGGACTGTCAGATAGAGGAAGATGGGAATGTCCATTCTGGGAGAATGGGATCAGAACAGACCAGAATACAAAAGTAAACTGAATTTATTAGTACAGTGCATACAGTTGTGCTGCTCAAGATTAACAGTGACAATTTACGTCAAGCTTATCCACTGAAAATGACAAGAAGACACAGAAGACATGGAGGTTAGCTGGAAGCTAGAAAGTGCCTAGCTATGGAAAGAGATTCCGAAGTATCTTTCCAGATGAGGGCAAATTCCTACCTAACCCTAGTCTGGGGCTAAGTAGATACGCAGAAGATTACATGAGGTGGTTGCCTGTGAGAGCTGACGATGTGGTTCAGTATTTCTGGTAGAGGCAGGAACTTTGAGTTGCAGCTGCTCACATCTGTTCCACAAATCACACAGAATGGTCAGGGTTGGCAGGGACCTTCGGGGATCATCTAGTCCAACCACCCTTCCAGAGCAGGGTCACCCAGAGCAGGTTGGACAGGAACCCATCCAGGTGGGGTCTGAATATCGCCAGAGAAGGAGACTCCACAGCCTCTCCAGGCAGCCTGTTCCAGGGCTCCAAAACCCCAGAAGTAAAGTTTTTCCCTGTGTTGAAATAGAATTTCCTGTGTTCCAGTTTGTGCCCATTGCCTGTGCTTTTGCTAATTAAGTCATTGTGAAAAGGGCCACCTCCACTACCATCTTCTGAATTTTTTTTTTTGGAGGGGGGGGGACACACACACACCATTATAGTCAAGCTGAACATCATAGCTCCATATATACATTTATTTGCAAAATATTTACTCAGAAGGGTTCAAAGCAGACCTTGCTCCAGACCGCATCATCTTTTTGCCTGACAGCAGAGATCTTCCTCACCCTCACCACCCCACTAAACAGATTTTTCTCTACAAACAAATCCTTCACGGAGGTTCTAGCCTTTGTGTATATGAAACACTAGCACCCTAAACACATCACATACTTCAGAGGGAAAAGGCAAGGTACATAAGGTCACCGTCTTCTGAAGTTTCTGCAGCGTTGCTAGATGAAAGCCAAAGCCACCCATAGTAAGATGGGGTGATACTGAGCAAACCAAAGGAGGAATCCTACGAGTAAAGCTGAGGTGTGAGCAGAGACAGAAACATTCTTTAACAACTTGCTTAGAACTCGTGCTACGCTCAATACACGGAGGCTCCATTTCTCCTCTAAGTAGCAAGATGTTTCCAGCAAAACCTGGGTTAGAAATAGAGATATTTGCAATGCTTTTATTGCCATTATAGTTCATCCAAGATGATGTGTCTGGTTTGAAAGTCGCAAAAAAACCCCACAGTCTTGTTAAAAATGCTGCCAAAAGGCTAAATGAAAACAGCCCACTGCTGAATCCTGTGTTTGCAGCATTACCAGTGGGTTTTTTCAAGGGTGTTTATATAGACCGAGTTTCATTTAACAAGGCAAAAGCCGGAGCTCTCACATACTCCATTATTTCTCTGCAGGTCCTTCTCACCAGGGTTAAGTCTTTACACTACTTCCAAGCAAAGCAGCCAAGAAAAAGAAGAAACAAATGCTACTACTACTGAGCACAGAGGCCTCCTTTGCAAGAAATGTGATTTACGGAATGAAGTTCCTGGCATGTCTGCCGTGGGCTGTCACAACGTGTGCCTAAAATCCAAGGCTGAAACATGATCCTCGTTCCTTCCAAGATGCGTTGCAGCTTCTAGCAAGTTCTTCAGAAAGAGCAAGCAACCCTTTTCTCAGGAGCTCTGCTCTCCCTGCGTGCTGCTGGGCCTGACTCGGTCTTTGCCCACCCCGGTGCTCTTTGGGGGTGAGGACCCTCCTAATTTCCTACAAAGCTGGTGTCAGTGAGCCCTGCTCTGTTGGAAGTTCTGGAAACTGGTTTGTGTAGTTTGGAGAATTAACACCAAATTTTAAAGCGAATGATGGGAGATTTAGATCAGATCTCAGGAAGAAATTCTTTGCTGTGAGGGTGGTGAGACCCTGGCCCAGGTTG
>JAOXJM010000002.1:34472797-34490623 GCA_026413425.1 Tringa solitaria
AGGCTGGATGGGGCTTGGAGCAACCTGGGCTGGTGGGAGGTGTCCCTGCCCAGGGTAGGGGGTTGGAACTTGATCTTTAAGGTCCCTTCCAACCCAAACGATTCTATGATTCTGTGAACATGCTTGGAGAGACATGGAGCAAAGCCAGTCCCTGTACCTCAGCTTGGGCTCTGAGTTCATGCTGTCTTCAGCTCTCTGCTGCCCACACTCATACATCAGACACCTGACTGATGGGAACTGAACCAGGTGGAGACCTTTGCCCATAAGTTGCCAAAATGGCAAGCAGACAATAGCAGCTTGAGGGCTTTCTGGCCTGCTGACATAGGAGACATTTTCACCCCCTTTCTGCAGTCCTTTAGGCATTCCTTTTCTTCTACGTGAAGCAAATGCCTTTTCACCATTAAACTTTTCCTCAGCTGCAATTCAAACCCAGAAAATATTTTATCTGTAATGAAAATTCCTCCTCATTTTGCTGCTGTCTTTGAAACCAATGAGATGGCAGCATTTGTAGACCACCATGGTCTACCTCGCCTTGCACTAGTAGAGACCTCATCATTGTAGGACCCCTTTTTGCCAGCCTCCCCCCAATCTGCGAGGTGACCCAGCCCTTGCCCACAGGTCTCATCACATCACATGCTGGCTGATCCCATGGGAGACAACCCCAAGGACCTCCAGGTGGGGAACTGCAGGAGAGCAGAGGTCAGAAGCTCCTGATGGACTTTGTTACTGAGGTCTGCAAACACACAAATAACTTCTCTCCTATGATTTTGGAGAAAATCCAGTGTATCAGTTACACAAAGGAGAAATGTTGCTAATGTATATCATCTGCTCAACGAACAGGTATTTTCTAAGCTAACAAACTGACACGGTTTTCCACAGAACAAAAAGACAGACATAAGTGAGTCAAAAAAAAAAAAAGTCAGCCTGACCGTTGACTTTGTGTTTGCTTCAGCGGGTTTTGGCGCTGACCCCACTTGAGCCACAAAGTTTTGAAATTCATGCGTTTCTTCATTCTCATCTTTCAGTTTTACAGTAGACGGGGTTTTTTTCCCACAAATGTCTCCGAGGCCATGTGGGATGTGGTCCAGCTCCCATTAAGGTCAATGGGAGTGCTGCCACTGGCTTCCCTGTGGGTCCCAGCCCTCTCCCATTGTATTACATTTCCAACTGCAATTGGAGACAGCTTATTTCAATTTTTTCCTCTCCTAGTGCCCACAATGGGCAAAGTATTTTCCAAATAGAAAAGAAGGTCCCACTGAATGTCCCTAAATTCTCTAGAGATACTGGAAAAATCCTTATAATTAAATACATTTGACATGCAAGATCACAACTGTTCTCTAATAATTTTTTTTTAAAGCGTTCTCTCCCATGTAGCTTTGCTTTGCTGTAAAATAGCACGGATTAAATCCTGATTCTGCTGGAGTTTATGGGAGTTTTTCCAATTAGCTTCATTGGGGCCATATTGTCTTCCTTCGTCTCCATCTTTAATGCTATGAGACCACTACTGAAAAGATCCCAGGAAGAACCAACGACGGCAGAAGGGTCAGTTTGTTACTGCCCATCACACACTTATCTGCCAGATTATCTCAATCAAAATGCACCAAAAAAAAAAATCTATAAAAAGAATGGAAGTGCACACAAACTCTATTAGTTTATCTTCAGAAAAAGAGAAGCCTTATGCAAAAATTAATTGCACTCAAGGAGCGGTGAACACAGACTAACAGCTGACAGCAGAAATGGCAGGGCAGAAGCTCCCTGCTCTTACCCAGAGACTGAAAACATCATGAACCATTAGGAAGTCCACAGCGAGGATTTAAGAAATGCCACAGTGCTGAGAACCACTTGAAAGTTGAAACATTAAACATAATTCTGTTTATAGAACTTTTCATCCTCATATTAATGCATGTTTTGGATGACCTGATTAATCTTCAGAAAAAAAAAATAAATTAGTAAGGTTTCCCCCAGACAGCAAACCAATAAATAGTAAAATGTTAGTTACACTGATGTGAAGTGCTAAGGAAAACTACTACTAGCAGTACTAACCTGGAACCTTTATATAAATGCTTTGAAACAGCTGCTTTAAAGACACCACAGACATCCCAAAGTGGGGATTTCATGAAGGAAACATGAATTCACAGTGATTAAAAAAACATCTTCATGCACGAAGAGCTCAGTCTCTTCTCCATAACTAATTGATTTGGGCTCAATCTAGTTTGCTAGGAAAATTCAAGTGATATCTGCCAGCCACCAGAAAAACAACCGACAGTGACTAAGAGCCCCAGTTTGCTGCATGTGCTACAGCGATCTGTGACATCTTGTTCTCATTCCTTAAGTGAAACCAACCCAGTTACTTTTTGTATTCACGATCCAGACTTGAATGCAAAAGCAGCTTCATAGATGTTCCCATCTACCCAACTTCTTCCATAATTTCAGGAAAAGGTAGAGATTTGCTGTTATTGTGCATCCGCCACATAGTACCACAGATTAATTACATCATCCAGCAGTGCCATTCTGCCACCAGTTTGCTTCCCCTCAACTGGAGTTTTTATTGATTATCCCTATTATTTGGCATATTGGGAATTATCCTTCAGCAGCCTGGTGGGGATCTTGCCACCTACCAAGAGGTTGCCTGTGCATGGAAGATCCTCTATCTCATCAGTGCTCTTGCTGAAACATTTGCATTACAGAGCTAGGCCAAAATGGCTCACTTAATCAGAGGAGGGAAGTGATTAGAAAAACCCATTGCAGGTAAGAACCCTGTGGAGGAGAGGCAGGTCCTTAACTGGGGTGCTGGGAGGATATGTTCCTGCTGTGCCAGGCTTGCTCATGTGCTAGCGTGGTCATCATGGAAATGTTTCTTTTTATAGAACCATAGAATAGGTCAGGTTGGAAGGCACCTTATAGGTCATCATTTCTCTTCCAGTTGGATCTCACATATACGTAGGCTTCTTGGTTTTGATCCGTTATCATCTTCTCTGCACTGATCTTGTTACCGTCTGCTATGGTGGTTGTGCTGTTCCATCAGCCTTGATTGCATCAATACTGCCACCTTTACTTGCAAAGGCTGGAACCCTAAAACCAGGTTGTGGTGGCTCCCCAGCTGCCAGACCAGCCTCTCAAAGTCACAAATTCTGCACTAGCATCAAGCTTACGCATATACTCATGCTTTATTTACCAAGGTAAAGCAAGCTACACACATTCTTTATTTACCAAAAAAATATCTACCTTTGGGTGGCATGAACCCAAAGGAGGAACTCTGAAACCACTTTCTGCTGCTGCTGGAAATAGGCAGAGCCAAGGTGTCTCCTGCAACATCAGCCTTGGTTGAATTTGTGGCCACTGGGCCCGAGTTCGAGCATCTCTCAAGCCTGTCCAACACGGCTTGTTGGAGGGAGCCTGGGCAGGGCTCCAGCAGCAAAGGTGTGTGGTAGAGGACACTTCTGTACACCCAGTTCTTGTCTTAGTCATCTGCCATTTATATCAGCTGGTTAACTAACTGCTGTGGCAAAATAGGCTTTGTGGATATCTCAAGGTACATAAATAACTCCATTAACTAAGAGAGATACATGAACAATGCCCAGAGCTTCTACAGCAATATCTAAAGTGATGATTATCTGATTAGGATATCGATCCATAGCATCCTCTGTCCTAGCCACGACTCAAAAGCTGTGTATTAAGTTCTCATCAGAGAGTTTGGGTTCTCCTAATCACCTAGCAAAGGGTTTGAAGAGTGTACTAGACTTTCTCTTTATCCCCGTTTCCTCTCCTCTGCATTTTGGTGGGTGGTGAATGAAGGAAAAAGGAGCATGCCTACAGTGAAAATGCCCCAGGTGGGAGCTCCTTGTGTTCCTCTGCCCAAAAGTGCCAAGCCCTCCTGGCAGCTGAAATTCTTGCCCTGGTTTTTGGCATCTGCTGGTTTTCCCAGCTGCAGGACTGATTTCCTGCGACATGAACAAGAGAGAGAGTTTATATTTCTAGAATAAGCGACATTAGTTTGCCCCCATTTTAGGCAGACTCTGGTGGCCAGCTGGTGGCTTCTCAGCAACCTTAATGAAATGCCACTTCCTACTGGAGCTTGGACTGAGAGCTGGAAATAGAGCACCCTTGGTGTGAAGATCTTATGGCTTAAAAGAGAGGGCAAGTCAGAGATCTTTTAAGTAGCACTATACTTCAAGTTGATGCATTGAGAAGCACCAGCAAGGATGACAAACTATTGGTCAAATGAGACAGGCATCTCCAGGGAATCTGAGAGGGAGAAATACACTTTGTCCATAGCTTTAACACTTTTAAGCATGGATAATACTACTTTGAACACAGTGAGTGGCTTTATCTGTAACTATCAGGACAGGCTGGACAAATATCATTATCCATAGCTTAAAAAGCAGACCTGGAGCCCCAGTTCAGCAGAGTGTTTGTTGTACATTACACATGTGTAAGCCCCACTGAAGCTAATAAAAGTTAAAGATATGCTCACATTATTTGTTCAACAGGGATCAGCTCAGGGATGTGCTTAAAGTACTTCCAGGGTTCAAGGAACTGAGCTGAATACACTTTCCTGGTCTCTCTTCTATTCTTATTATTTATATATTCATTAAGAAATTTATTCACTTTTTCTCCATCATCTTTCACAATAATTACTCTCCATAACAGCTATGGACAAGATCCCTCCCTCATTTGAGGGCACGTAATCCTTAGCATGGGCAAGATAAACAGGCTCAGCTGCATAAAACAAATATGGATTTCACTAGTATTTTTTCCATATCTATGAAAACCTACACTATATTTTTTTTTTAAACATCAAAAAGTAGAAAAGTGGAGCATATGCAGCCAAAAGCGGTTATATACTTTGTAAGTTTATTAAAAGTTAGAATTGTTGCTCATGAACATACTGAATGGATTTTAGTAGTTTCCCCATGATGGAGCCCGGGCTGGCATTGCTTTAGACATTTTACTGCGGCAGAAATGTCAAGCATGCACTCATCCCTCTGACTGCTGCTCAAATCAAACAAACCAGGCTAGACATCTAATAACAAGCTTTGTTCACTCCAGAACAGCAGCTATGGAAATACGCCTCATTTTATATACTATTATATGCACAATCTGAAAAGGACACTGCAGAAGCAACAAGCACTGCTCTTTCTTTTTGAAATGAATAGTTTGAAGCTGCTTATTTAACCAAGAAAAGAAAAAAAAACCAAAACGCATAGGACTTTCAGTAAGAAAGGCTTCATAATTCCATTTTCCCTGTCATAAATCGTGATTTATGTAAGTAGACTTTTCCTACTTGTAGAAGTTGGGGACATATAAGGAAACCAATGTTACCAAAACTTTAAAATCAATTAGAACTAATTGTTTGGGGCTAATTTATGAAGGCAATATGACATGCCTCGTTTGCAGCTCCAGCGTCAAAATAAAGAACAAGCACAATTTATAGTTTGTTTCACATATAAAAAAAATCAAGAAGTTCAAGTGTTAATTTTTTACAGCCATGTTCAAGAGATGGTCTGAAGACAGAAGAACACTTTGTGAGGGCTGCTGCTGCTCGGGTGGTTTGCTATTTCCCTTTTTAGCAACAAAAAGCCCCCGTTTGGCATCTGACAGCTTTGCAGGGTTCCACAGCGAAAAGGGGAGGAAGGCGCTTTCCCCTCCGCGGGTGTCTCTCTGCTCCATCAGAAGTCAACTTGAAGCAGTCCTGGAGATGCCTCCATAACTAGACCCTCAAAACGAGCAATCCAGTGCCTTGAATAAGTACATATGTTAGCCTCTTTACATTTCTGAAGTTTTATGCCTAAATTCTAAATATTTACTCCAGAAATTATCATCCAGCCTACGGATTCCATCCAGAGAGTATGGCATAGATGGGCTGAAAACATCTGCGGAGGCTCCTGAGCATCCAAAGACCGGACCGAGTTTCCCCCAAAACAGCTTCTCAGCAGAGGAACGCAAAAAAGGGTCACAGTAAGAGTTTGCAGCCGCTCTCAGCACAGGGAATGAACGTGCAAACAAAGCCATTAGCAGTTTCCAAAATAAACTCCCACACTCCGTGGCCGGGGCTGCAGCGTGCCACATACGCGCCGCGCGGAACCGCCTGCTTCCACGTCAGCCCAGCAGCTGCGAAGAGCTGCGAGCCAAAGCAGCACTCTCCCCTCGACCACAGAAACGCCGCCCCAATTCATTATTTTGCTACTATAAGCTTAAAGGCATTAAAGATAAGCACAGGGAGATCAAGAGAAGGGTTTTCACCTGTCAGCCGGCTCCTTTATTGCTCCCTCCAATTAAAACTCACATCAAACAGGTGTCTCTTTAAAAATAATAATTAAAAAAAAAAAAAAAAAGTTTGTCCCGGAGGAGCATGTTATTCCTGAAAGGATGTACACACAAGTTACCAGGGATCCACCTGTGCCACAAAGATTTCAGCAACAGTACAGCGGCCAGAAAAAAAAAAAGAAAGAAAAAAAAAAAACAAATAAAAAAACCAAAACCAACAGACCACAGCAGAAAAAAAAAAAAATCAACTGCAGTAAAAGCAAACATTCCGATTTAAGATACGGCAAAAATGTTTGAGTCAGCTCTAATAAAGATTTTTGCTGATTGTTATTTTCCTCATCAGGCTGGCAGGGAGGATTCACCTCTCTTGGACTGCCCTGGCGCCCCAGGACAGGTGACCCTCTCTCCCCTCCCTCCTCCCTGTCCAGCTCCTTCTCACTCTGCTCCCAGGAGCTGTCTCCTTTGTCTCTCCTCTCTCCTGGAGTTTGTTTTCCTGCTGCTACAGTTCTCCCACTGCTGGTATAAACAGGAGCAGGAGTCTCCTGCATGACTTGGGCTCTGTTTTGTTTGGTGGGAGCTCCCAGTCACATCTGTGAGACCTCTACTAGGTCCTCCAAACATCAAAACTTCCAGACCTGGGCTTGCCCTCTCCCTAGAGGTGTCCCAGGGGTTTTGTAGCATCAAACCAAAGCACACCCTCCTCGCTGCCCTCCCTCAAGTCTCCCACATAATCTCTTACCTTCAGATTGCAAAGCCCATGGAGCAGGAAACACATCTCCTTCTGCTTTGAAGAGCTCCTCATATCTTCTGGCAACTCCAGAAACTAATCCAGCCATGTAAAGCCTGGTTTGAAACAAGCATTCAAACAGCTGAGGAGGAGTTGAATAATTGATAGTGACAGGTATTAATGGGGCAAACAAATTTACTGGGGCTGCAATTATAGCCAGGTTGTACTTGCCTGAAACGTTAACTGTCTGATGAGACTTAACACCCAGCTAATTAGCTCTAAAAAGTAATTTCCACGTGCCACCACCATCGTTTACTCACAGAAGGGAAGCAGAGTGTCTGGCAATTGCCATGGCCGTCAACCCAGGACCAGCAGCTAATCCTGGTTTATTACCATCATTAGCCAAATACACAGGCCATCCACAGAGCAGCTTCTGCTCTTCCCCTCTCTCCCTGCTCTCCAGCCTCTGTGTCTCCACACACCAGGTACTGCTTCCCAGCCCACCCAGGTTACTATCTCCCAGTTCTCTTCCCCCTTATCCCTCCCATCGGAGAGGTATTGATGTTACACAGCTGGCCTGAGTCTTCTTGTGGTCCAGCATGGCCCTGGAAGTACACCTCCTCCCACCTGAAGCTCCAGGAGGGGCTTCTCCACAGCTGGGTTTAGTTCTGAAAACTAAACTCCCTCTCCTGAGGCTGGATGTGTCCAGCCTTCCCCCAAACCAGTTCCTCTGCACCTGGAGCTCCGCTCACCCATCCCCACTCCTCTCCTACTCTTTGACCTCTCCCAAACTCTCTGTGCTCTCAGAGAAGATACCGTTAAACTCTGGGTCTAGGGTCCAAGCTGGCTAAGATCAAAAAGCATTTATAAAAACATCCTTAAATGTTTAAAATACAAATGACTAATATAACCAAGAAGAGAGTGTATAAAGAGTCTGCAGGCTCCGGCCAGGGGGAGCATGGGGATTTGCAACACCTGAGAGGTGAAAATGTGCAAAGATCCATGCCAGGAAGCAAAACTGAGGAGAGTAATCCATGAACATTCAAAGTTTAGCTTATTTCAGGGAGAGGTGAGGACAATAAATGAAAACCATTGTTAGAGCCTTGCATGAAACAGTTTGCGGATTTTATTTATTTAATTTCAGCTGGTCCTTGGACTTCTTTTTGCAAAAGGCATGTGTCTTTTCATTAAAAAAAAGATGGCAAGGCATGGCTTTAGAGAGTATTCTTCAGTACTCAAGTTATTTTACCTGCAAGGCAAGGAGCAGGCAGGCTTTCTTCCAGCCCGCAGAGAGAAACAAAGAACCAACTCACACCTGTGTCTCCTGCCAAAGTAAGTAAACAAATGCACCCTGAGTTATGGGACCTTCATTCCCCCAGCTGCGTTTGCTTGTTTGCCTGCCCGACTCCTTTTCTTCGTGGCAGTGGGCCATTTAAAAAAAATCCTTTATCTGCTACTATTTACATTAAGATTTCTGTTTTACAAAGCACGGCACGGAGAGTACAAACCAACATCTTCAAGCCCAGATGCCAAACGTTGGGTGTCTCACCCTGTGCTCACCCTCCTAAAGCAGAGCTATCCAGTTTCTCAGGGTACAAAACTCCATCAGATTTTTATTTTTTTTCTTTTTTTTCCTCCACTACGAATGCCCCAGGCCAGACACCCACTTTTTGATCCGTTCGAAGTCTGCCCGAGCTGCTGGTAAGCCACCCCAGGAATCCGTGAGCGTTTTGATCCCTGTGCTGACTCTGCTATGCCAGGAATCCTGCCGGCGTGCTGCTGCCTGATAACCAGGAATATCACGGGATGAAAGGAGAAGCGGAATGAGTCGGGGGACAGCAAAGGGGGGACGGAGCAGAAAATACCAGAAAATAACCTTACCAACATCGTCTGCTAACTTAGCTGACTAAAAGCACTTTCTTTCTGCATTCTTCCCCCAGCATCAAATGACAGACCCAACAACGTTATCGTGTGCCAGCCCGCACAAGCCAAGCCTTGCTAATCTTCCCTCATTCATTCCCTCTGCACCGCGGCCGCAGCGCCGTCCCGAGGGGCTGAATTGCCCCTTTGTTATTTCAGGTACAGCTACCAGCCCTGGTACAAACCCATTCCTCCTCCTAAGGGTCCCCATTGTCCCTCGGTTGTTTACTGAGGGCGCGTTGGGGCTCGGCAGCGTGGGGACATCTGGTGACTAGCAGCACTAAGCATCACCCAGCCGCCCAACCTCCCCAACCAGGCACCGAAACAAAGCCCATCAGTATCTCTTTGTGTGCTGGCATCTCAGATGAGAAGGGACCAGAAAAAACGAGGTTTCTGGAGGGGAGGCTCCTCTTTCCTTTCGTTTCCTTCGCGGTATCGTAACCCCAGAGAGGAAGGACCGCAGCCTCGGTCCAAGAAGTCCATTCAGCTGACTGCAGCCTGCACTATCCAAACCACAACGTATAAAGTGACACTAAGGCACCTCACCTGCAAGGAACAGCCACAGACCAGCTTTGTGTCCTGTTTGCAATACATATTCTCATGCCACGTCGTGTAATTCAGTGATCCCAGGCCAAAACCCTAACTCAAAGCATCTAGTGAGTGGGTGGGAGGTTTCCAAAGCAAAACAAACTGGTGGGAAGAGCTTTCAGATGCTCACCATTGGCCTCACTGCTTGTTGAACCCCAGTTTCACCAGGAGAGGCTGTGACAAGGGACTAAGCCAGGACCAAGCGTGTTGGAAAGGCTCAATGAATGTGCCCGCTTGATAGAAAGACTTTGTGCTGCATTTATTGTCCACTCTTCAGAGAAAAGAGACTAAGGAGCAAGGGAGAGCCATAGTGCAGGGGGCTGTCAAGGAATGAGAAAGTAAGAGCGGATGAATAAAGCTGCTGTACTTTTTTTAGTTGCATGAGAACCTTACAGAAAGAAAGACACAGTCAGAGCCCTGAGGAGCACGCAAACAAAACTCGTCATGGCACAGCAGGAGAAAGATAACATTAGGCACAAAGGAGGAAACTGAGAGATTAAAAAGTTAAAGAACTGGGTCACTTAATCAGTAAGGCAAACCCTTACCTTAAATTAACTGCATTTGCACAGTTTGTAACACTTTGTATTTATGTTTTGCAATTGCTTTACTCACGGGTGACACGATTGAAAAGTATGTAAGAGTGAGCCTGTGTTGGATCCACCCCACTTCCCATGGCGGATGCGGGATGGCATCCATAGCAGTGGGTGCCTGGTCCTCACAGCTCCTACCAGCTTTCTGGGGGCTTTCTCAGCGGCTTGTTTCATCTGAGTCATTGCGTTTCATAACGAGTGATGAATCCAGCCTTCAGTCACCTTCATTATTTAAAGCCTTTCTATTTCTGGTCTTCACAATATCCCGTGGCAATGAGTCCCACAGTTAATTTTGTGGGGGACAAAAGTATTTTTTTCCTTTACTTATCTTACCTGCTGCTTGATCTTTTCACTCCCTATGCTCTTTTTATTGTAAGAAACAGTCAATAACTGTGCTCTAGTTGTATCTGCCTTATAGACTTGACCAGGTTTCCCTCTCTCCTCCAGATCAGTGAGAAGACTGTTCAGCAAACAGCTTTGGGGAGAGCATATTTCCTCAAGGAGCAGGCAGCAAGGAGGAAGGCAGAAAAGAGACATTAAAACTAACGTAACGGAAAGAACAAGGCTGTGGGAATTGAAAAGGTGTGAGGCACAGCTTGGGGTTGAGTGATTGATGTGAGGTCTTAAAGCAAAGCCCAGAATGTGATGAGTTTCATTTTCATAAAAAACACTGCAGTCATTATGTGGTGGCCAGAAGGCTGTACAGCACTAAATATTGCTGATGTTTAAGAGCTTCTTTTTAAGAGCTCGGATCTTAAAATATCCTGTGTGGGCACCAGCAAGCAGTTATTTGTGGTAAGTGGTTACCAACGGACAGAGAACCCAGCTACCATAAACATTGCAACTTTATTTTCTTCCTTTGTACTGCTATTCCCAAAACGTGCCAAATAAAACACATTCTTCTAAACAGGCCCGCTATTATTTTATGGCCTCACCATGCTGGGTTAGAAATTGCAGTGTCATGAAAACATCCTTTAAATAAATAATAAAACCCGATATCCCTAAGACAGGGTCTTTAATCTTGAAGGAGCCTGCACAGCTTCACAAACCCCCCACCACTTCCACCACTGGGACAGGTAACAGCATCCAGCAACAACACCCAAAAGTTAAGGCCTGCAAATGTGGAGTAAAAAAACGTTTGACATTTAACAAGCAGTGGAAATGCAGGTAGAAAAAAAAAATACCCAATTATCCTTACTGGGAAGTGGGCCAAGAGGCTGGAGCGAGTATCCCTCGGTGGGCTTCAAGCAACTAGGGTCCTGTTGCAGCAGCTCCTCGGGGAGGTGGCTACCTCCAACACTTCATTGCTCCTAGCAAGTTAATGAACATTAAATTTAACAGTATGAACATCCAAACCTGGAGCTTTGGTGAGTGATCTTCCACCTACCTACTGCCTGTATGATACCTGATATTGTCTTGGTGCTCCATGTAGTTTGAACGCAACAAAGAGCACAAAGTAATCAATCTCTGGGAGCTTATTACAAAGATACAAATTCCAGTCGATTTCCGTGCTGTTTGTCCATCTGCAAAAAAATGTTTTTGCTGAAAACAACCTGGTAGCCCATGAAAATACACCATATGTCTTCTGCATTGTTGCTTGCTTACTGCTGTGGGATTGTTTTGCACACAGACATCCAATTTCTACCCCATAGATTTTACAACTTAAATTGCAACAAAGCAAGGTGATGAATGCAGTTGAAGGATAGAAAGAAGAAAATTACTCTCAAGATGCAGAAAGAAGTATGTGCTTGTTACAAATACACATGAGCTGCAAGCTCCCGAGCGAAAGGCAAGATGGAGAGGAAGATCAGAAGCTTACCAAAAAGGATGTGTGATAGGAGATTTACAGAGCTGTTCCAGGGGAGGAAAAAGGCTTTGCCTGACACAGGTTCAAATGAGTCAGGAAACAGAAGAAGCAAATTCAATGCCCAGTTAGGAAAAAATCTGAATTTTTAGCCTGGACGCAGCATCAATCATGACCCAGACTGAGAAAGGCAGCGGAGACCACAGCCTCCCACCCAATGACCTCATTGCAAGTGGTGTCTTCCTGGCACGGGCTGGCCTCTCTGGAGAAGTCCCTAGCCACCATCCACGGTTGGTGTGTTTGGGCACTGGAATCACACCCAGACGACATTCACTTCCAGCTGGAAATCAGTCAGATCACTGAGATCATGCTCCCACAAAAAAAGAGGTGAGCAGACATCCAAAACCTCACCGAGAGCCGGTTGCTTCTGTGCAGAGACTTTAATCTTTTCTTAGTAAAATAAAACAGTACTTGGGAGAATCACTTACTTCAAGGTAAGTCCAGTCATTTTGCTCCATTCAACTTCATTCTATAAGTGAAGCCCATCACTCTGTGAATGAAGTTGTTTCAATATGACATCATCCAGCAGTAAATGCAAATTTCAGTGATTACTTCAAAGAGAGTCCCAGCAAAAATACACCTTCCCCTTTCATACTTATTACATACACTCAGGAAAGAAATGCAAAAACATGTTTCTTATTTTTCATTTTACTTCCATTACTTTTTCTTTCAGGTGTGGAGTGGCATTTCAAGTCAGGAAGCAGACCGAGGGACCCTTTTCCCATCATTAGTGGAGAACATAGGCTGCAGGATTTTAACTTAAACCGTTTTTTTGCACCGGTGGTGACAAGAACAAGAAGGCTGTGCCATGAAGCCCCTCCGTGACTTCCTCCAGATTCCGCTGCAGCAGAAATGCCAGTAAAAATGACAGTTTTCTGCCGGGCTGCCCGGAGCAGCGTTCCCCTGGAAGCGATGCCGAGGCTCCGGCTGCCCCCAGGCACGGCCCCGAGCCGTGAACCCTGCCTTTGAAATGTTCCTGAAGTCTGGATTTGGAAAAGGAAAGGAAATAAACACGTTTTAAAGAATCCCCTCTAAATTAAATCTGGTTTGAGGAAGCGTGTGGGTTTGGGGGTTTTGTCTTTAATTTTAAAACAAACAATTCCATTTGGGGGTCGCACGTCGGAGGAAAGCAGCCTGGGATAAACGGGAAAGCTGCAGGGAGCTCTTCCAGACAGCAAACGAGGACCCAAGGCCTTTTAATTCTGTGTTTGTAACTAGTGCTGGGAAAAAAACTGAAGACATTTAGACTTTTAATTATCTAACTGTTCTTTTGGAGTAGGCAGGCGATGTGCATAGTGATGGCATTAGTCCTGCAGCAGATGAGATCTGCAGATCCAGCCTCACATCTGATTACAGGTTCAAATCTGTGGGCGCAAAATTAAAGGCTGAATTCCAACCAATTTTTAAAAGCTGCCTTTCAAGTGGTGAAACGAGAGCCGCCGCCCATTCCCCAGCTGCCCGTGATTTATCTGGGCTGAAAGCTGGCCCAGCATCCTTGGCAGGTAACGAGGTCCTGGTGTTCAGGGCTAGAGAGAGTTAAGGGTACTTCTCCCTGTAAACTGTGTTTGGGAAAGGAATGCCTTGAATTTTGATGGTATTGGCCTGGCTCTGGGCTCCAGGGGCGGTAAGGCAAAGCCCTGCTACTGCATTCCACTGGCGATGCCGAGGAGCGAGTATTAGCCACAAGTGAGCAGTAAAGGCAAGCGATCAAACAGCGGGGCTGCCCTCCACGTCCCTCCCGCTGAAGGATGAAGAATGATGCAGCAAATAATAGAGGCAGAAGCTGAAACGGTTTAAATAATAACGAAAAAAAAAAAAAAAAATCTCTTTTTGTTTCTTGTCTGGCGGACTCGGACAAAAGCTGTTTCCTTCCCATGAGATGACCTCTGCAGGATCACCCCCCCAGAGGATATTTTCGGTGGTGTACTCCTATCCACCGGCTTTTCCGAAGCTGGACCGTGACAGCACCCACCCATCCTACTCCTCATTTTGAGCCGCTTGCAATTAGGAGCAGAGAGTCGGAGGGTTTTGCAGGACGTTGGGGGAGAAAGGCGGGCACGGCTGAGAGCTGGCAGAGGAGACGCAGCTTCTGGGCAGAAAGCTGCCAGGAGCCTCGCTCGGTGGTGCGCAGAGCTCAGTCTTTCCATTCAGAGATCCAATGCTCAGATCCTCCCTCGCCATGCCCAGGGCTTGTTTTCCAAGGGGGGAAATAACAGTGGAGACGCCGGGATGACAATAGTCCCTCCAGCTCAGCAGCTCACATACCATCTCCTGGGCACGGCTGGAGCTGGGGGAAGGTAGAAGCTCCCTCTAATCAGCGCTGAGGCTACATTCCAGGTTTTAAAAACCCAGCTAGGACCCAGAGGGCAGTCTGTCCCAGCCCCACATAATTTCCTCATGGCTCTCAGCGGTTCTGCTGCTCCGCTCCCCATCTCCTCTCCTGGCACTCGCACTAGACTCATGCTGTCAGCTTGTTCTCCATGCTGGCGTGTCAGGGGAGAGGCAAGACAGACAAAGCTACTCATGATGCCAAAAGGAGAGAGAGAGAGAGAGATATCTCCCAATGCTCTGCCAACATCCAGCCATCCAGTTCCAGCTGACTTCTCCCACCGGCAGTCTTCAGGTGAAGGCCTTGCAGCAAATCCAGCTCTGCTTCACCCCCGTGACCTGGCTCCACTCCATGGAGTCTGGCTTCTGCCCTGTTCAGTGCCCAAAGGAGAAGTCCCTGCAGCCATGTCTGGGATGTCATCCTTTGGAAGGTCTACCCTGTTTGACAAGACCCACTTCTTGACTGAGGACTGGCAGGTGTGTGAGATGCTGCTGAGAATCTCAAGGTAGCACTTGGTTCCCCAAACTGGAGAGAGAACAACTGGGCACTGTAGACCCACAACTGTCAATATATGCATTATGCTTGGGGAGCAAAGGAATGGGCCATTCACTGTCCTCTTTGTGAAGGGTGTCACCTGTTCACCCCATAAATGCTTTTTGATGCTCTGACACCACTGATGAACTCCTTCATTAATTTTGACACAGGAGAGGAGACGCTGGGAATGTCAGGCTTCTGGAAACCCAGAAGTTGACCTAAGATGCCCCAGCCCTTAGATCTGCCAGGTTTATGTGCTGCGATGCCCAGGTTAACACAATTAATTCTAGAATCAAAATCTGAAACCTGAAATGGTTTCACTTTATACAAATTTGGAGACACTGGTAGCAATCCAGAAGCTGAAGTCTAGCATTTACCAGAAGAGCAGTATCTCTGGTGATCATTTTTAGTTTACATAAAGCAGCCTGATGTCATTAAAGTCCATGGAGCGACATGAGCACGTTCAGCTTTTTCTTATCTCCATGTGATGCACATCAGGAGCATAGATTTTCCCCTTTTCTCCTGTTAGCTTTACCACTTTATGCAGCAGAAGAGGTATTTTAGGAACTAGCTCCTTTTTAAAGCTTGACCCTGATGACCCTTCAGTCCTTGGTAGCTTGAGACAGTCCCTGGAAAGCCTCACCCTCAAGTCTTGTATTTTGATAATATTATTCTCTTACACCAATGCTCCTTCAGTTTTTCTGTCCCAGGGTGCCAGCAGGCAGGCTGGGAATGCATCAACAGGGCTGAAGAGGAGAAGGTGATGACAGGGAGAGAACCACGTCTGGACAGGAGAGGAATCCAGAGGAGGAGCGGTCCCTCTGAATCATTGCTTCCACCCAGCAGGACTGATTTATCCCCAAAACCAGGCTCCAAAGACAATGCTGCAGTCTAACACAACCTCTCCTCCTTTCTTACCCACGCTGTTTGCCACATCCCTGGTTGGATCTGCACCATGCCCATCCACTCACATCACCCTTGCTTGTAGCCCTGAGACACCAAAAGGAAGCAGATGTCCTGGTGTCCACGTTGGGGGGTGTTAAACTGGGCTTGTTAGCAGGGCAGGCATGAACTGCTGATTTCACTGGCCATTTCCTTGATAGCAATCATGGCTTCGGTGGCATTTCTAACTTCAAATCCTAGTTTTAATTCCATTGCAGCAGGATGTTTCTTTCTGCTCCTTGTTTTCTGCCTGATTACATGAGATGGAGAGCCAAACTTGAAAATTAATTCCAGTTTCCAAATTACCTTTCACACTTGCTGTTAATACCATTAGTATTTTACGTTATTCCCATAGATACATTAGCAGGCAAACATACACAGTCCTTGCCCCGAAGAAATTATGGTACAGACTTGCGATGTGACAAGGAACAAGTCCTAACAGCGCGGGGGCTGGAACGAATGAGGTAATGAGTGAGCAGTTGCTCATGGCAGGCACGTGCACAGCTCGGAGGACTTCTGCTGAGAGATTAAATAATTTTTGTTTATTTAATTATTAAACTCAGAAGAATTTCTAGCAACCCTCGTGGGACCTGGAACCACGGTTTTGACTCAGGTCTACTGCTCGTGTCTAAATTAAAAATGAAGAACAGATGGTGGGTTATTAGATGGCTGCAGCAGAAGCTGACAATCTGTTCTGTCCCCACGTAGGCAGGGGAGCTCCGGGAAGTGAATGCTACAAGATGTGGTCTCCGTTCCCGGCTGTGTCTTGCAGGTGTTGATCCAGTGCCTCTGCACGTAAATGAAGCAGCCAGGCTCATGTCCTCTAGCCGAGCCTCTCCACCAGCAGATGTTCTCTGAAGGTCACTTGCGAAGGGGGAGGAAGGAGATCAAAGGGCACAGTTAAGGTACATCTCCCATCCTCACCGAAGTTAAAGCTCTACGTTGCAGACAGAACCAGAACCTACCTTGCCTGTAGAAAATGCAGGTTGAATTCCTCGATGTCTAAGAAACCGATATACTAAAATATTATAAAATCCTCTGTTTTTCGCTAACAGAACCAAAGAAAACGCCGATGATGAAGCAAATAGGCTGAATTAAGAAATCATGTAGTAAGAAAGAAATCATGTTAACACATGAGGAGGGCAGTATTGGAGGATACTTTTGAGAGGAAATGGGTAGAGCTCAGATGTGCTTATGCAGTGAAGGACAAGGCAAGGCTGCACTACAAGGGTTTTTTAACAGACACGCAGTTATCTCCTTAAACAGCTTAGGTAACAAAATGTAGCGCCAAAACAATTAATGAAATCATCCAGGTCCTAGAAAATGAGTGTTGTACTCTTCTGTTAAATATGTGTTTCACACATGCTCCACCTGGGCAGTGTGCATGCCTTGGACTCCCTTTCAGCCCAATGACCTTTTTGCAATCTCCACATCCCAACTGATGGCTTACCGTGCTGAGCATTTGACAAGTGCTTCAGATGTGACACAAACCCCTACCCAGCACTGCCTGAACAGCAGGCTTTTGGGAAACCTTCTCAAACTTCACCCAACCAGGCAGCAGCATTTTCCAAGCCAAGCAGAAGAGGCTGCAAACCACCCCAGGATGATGGTGTCCATTCGGGGTTATTTAGCAGTAACCTTTGGAACAAGGAGAAGGAATTATGATGCTGGTGAGGGTCTTGGGAGACCAAAGTTCAAAATTCCCCTTTAATTCCACTTTTCAGGTCTTTGTAAAATGGGAGCAGTGCAGTTCTCCCTCCCAAATGGAGGGAGATGCAACAGCAAGAACATCACCAGGTGGCAGAGGCTGCACAAATGGGGACAATGATTACTAGAGGGAAGGGCTTGAAGGTATGAAGTCCAATGACTAGAAGTTTCAAGCCCTTTAAAGCTTGGCAGCGTTTTTCCCCACTCACTCATAGCTCACCTGCCCCACGAGGAGCAGTTCTGACACTTGGGGCTACACAGCTGCTGGATGTCCCAGCAAGTCAAAGGGCTACGAAGATGATTAGATGATGAGGGGCCTAGAACATCTCTCTTATGAGGAAAGGCTGAGGGACTTGGG
>JAOXJM010000002.1:34490723-34511089 GCA_026413425.1 Tringa solitaria
CCTGCTCTGGCAGGGGGTTGGACTAGATGATCTCCAGAGGTCCCTTCCAACCCCAAAGCATTCTGTGATTCTATGATTCTGTGAAATGTTCACGGGTGGTTTTTCTTAGCAAATAAAGGCTGAAATAAGCTCAAGACTTGAGGAGATTCCATGTAATTTTTTCTAGGGTTGTTTGCAGGGGGAGGTAGGACAGTCTCTCCCCTGTTGCCCTCATCAGGTCCAAGCCTGCACCGCGGATGCTGTACGGTAGCAAAAGCCGCACATCCCTATTTACTGCAGCGTGGAATGAAAAGATACTTCTTGCAATTTGGGAATCATGAACTTCAGCAGGCACTCCCTGCACTCCCACCCGACTGAATACCTGCCAAAAAAAGAAACCTGTCATTTCTGTAACAGCATGCGTCTCTTGTTTGCCGTGGCATTTTTCAGCGGGAACGTTAAGTCTGCCTTAGCAAAAAAATTAACATCTGGAGATTCTCAGTTTTAAAACAGCAGGTAATGTGTTTGGCAAAGGACAAATCTATGACAAAGAATTTAATAAAAGAGGGAGACGGGATAGCTCATGGGACTGGTACTTTAAACTTCCAACAGGGGTGTGAAATGGTGCTTACCGATAGTGAATGGAGGAGTATTTCTAAATGTTAGTAACCACCGCATCACAGCACTGCCTTCCTATTTACATATATATTAAAATGACCACGACTTTCCTGCTTGTCTTTCCTCTCCAGAAACATTCTGGCAGATGAGATTATTAATGGAAAATTCATAAAAAATAAAGAATTACATGGAAATGTTGGAGCCCATTTTTAAAAATGTGAATTCCTGATTTGCAACCATTCCCATTTTTTCAGGGAATCTGCTCCCAAGAGTTACATTTGTGACCAGTGTTTAGTGTTGACACAAATACACACACTGCATCCACAGTGATCTGGGGTCCCTGCTTCCCTGCTCCCCTTTCACTTTGGTACCTTGCCTGGCAGCACACTGGAGCTTTTAGGAATAGGGAGCTTGAAACTGTAATAAAGCTACAATAAATGAATAGCTAGACAATCTGGGTATTTTTTCCTTAATATATTCTTGCAGTTCTTACAGAACTTACAACCTATTTAATTTGCCTGTGATAAATTTAATTGATTTAAATTTCATTAAAATGTAATGAAATAAAATAAATACCTAAGTACCTTGATCTTTTTAGCCGCAGATTGTCTGGAACAGCCGAGGAAGAGAACAGACCAGGGTCTTCCCTCCCAAATACAAGCAACTCCTTGTTAACTGCTATGCAATAGAAGTACTTTTACCAGTCACTCATTTTGCAACTTCCTACTGCTCTCAAATGTTAGACTGGAACAGAGCTTGTGTATTGAGGAGCCTTGAAAGCACCAGGAAGCTTAGGACATGCTGTAAAGATTGCTTAAGACCTATGGACCACATTCATCCTGGCAGCTGCTGCCACAAGTCAAGAGATTCACTTGATAGATCCATTTGGCTCCAGGTGCCTTCAGTCATTGCCATGTGCTGAAAAGCATCAAATTAACTCACACTCACCCATTTCCCCATGGATTCTTCCAACAAGACACTGATCCACTGTGGACTATGCAAGGAAACCACTTATTTCCAGAGGACATCACTGCAGACTCACATACTTGCCTGAAGGAGACGTAAAATGAAAGAAGTCACAGTCAAGAGTGTCTCCCAACTTGCCAAAGGATGAAAACTACCTTTTTTCTCTCTCTCCTTTAGGTGGTTTGAGGGAGGAACAAATTAAATTTGTCTACAAAAGTGCTCCTGAGACTTGAAGACCATAGAGCAGGAGAAGGAACATGTTCTGTCACCTGAAAAATAAAAGTAATGCTAAAACCACAAGATTTGTTTACTACAGGAAGCACTTACATTTCCAGACTTGAGAGCAGTTTCTCTACAACCCTGATTAAAATTACTCATCAAAACATTACACAGAATTAACTTCATTTCATACGGCGAACAATTATGCAGCTTGGGTGGAGTGGAAAGTATCCAGCATGTTATTAGTTAGTGTTTAGCAGAGACATGTGGTGAAATGTCTCCTTTTTTCCTGTCTTAGAGCTGTATGCCAATACAGACTTTTACCAAGGAAAGCAAAGGTGAGTGGAGATGAATAGGAGCTGGAAAAGCTCAGACTTTAAAACAGCAACACAGGAATGAACAGCAGAGAAACAAAGAATTTTTCAAAGAAAAGTTTTACTTCTTGTTCCTCCTATAAACCAGTTGCAGAACTAAACTAGCTAGAGAAAACAGGTTGCATACTGCATGATACAAATAGTTCTTATAGGACAAACGGCCATTTTTTTTTTTTTTAAAAACCAGCTATCCTGGATGTTACAGAGCTGAGACAGGGTTTAAATGAACCCTTCTGTTCCCAGTTCCCGCCTGTGCGATGATGTCCTCGCATATGATGACCCCATTTGAACAAAAAAGCATGTCTTTCAATTTTGATTAAGCTGATTAAGGTGTTCTCCTCTAGCACCTTTTCTGTGCTTAGCAAAGTCACAGGATTAGGTTCCTTGCCATGTCTTTTAGCATTTGGGTGCTAAAGAGAGCCTGACAGGCAGCTCACTTAGCAGAGACCTAGAAAATAGTTCTGTTGCAAACTCAGTGGTGGCCAGGACATAAATTCTGATGCAGCTTGTTTTAGCAACACAGCTTGGACTCGGGCAGTATTTTTCAAGTAACGCTAATCCACAGTGGATTAACATTTTGCCTAAAACATAATGGCTAATTGTCATAAATCCATCACAAAATTACAGCAATTATAAATAAGAAATGCACTTCAAGAAAATGAACTCACTGTAGAGGGGGAAAAAGAAATGTTTACTAGGGCACACAGCTGAAAAAAACTCATGCTGACAAAGCACTTTAAAGATTTCGTGTAGGACTCTTATCATAGCCAGCTCATGTTTGCACAGCCTTTCAGTCAAATGGGTTTTACCAAAGGATATTTGAACAAGAAAAGAACCCTTGAATCAGACAGACACCATGGATGAAAGACTCACAACTTTGACAAAGCTCCTACATGCAAGCTTAAAACAAAAGCATGAAACTCCTCGAAATTTATAGCCAACTTTACTCCTTTCACAGAGCTGGCTTTCAAATACTTGGTGAAAAAACGTTGTCATAACAATAAAGCGTGAATAGGCACATCCATGTATTCCCAGTTGTTGTCCCAAGCAAACAAGAAAAACATTTCACACTTCACAATTAATACAATGTCCCTTTGTCCCAACACATGAAAGAGCTATTTAAAACAAATAAATGAAGAGATAGCTACATTTTTATTAAAGTCTGGATTTTTTTAAAAATATTCAATGGATTGTCACATTTTCTTTGCAATTTAATCTTTTCCATCAGCTCTGGCCACAGAACACCATCAGAAAAAGCCATAAGAGATATAGAAGGGCAATATGTTGTATGCTCTGGTTGTCTGTCATCAACTGAAACTAAAAGCCCTGCTAGTAAACCCTGGGGCCTCTGCCCTCAAGTGGTGAAGACCAGTGCCAATGCATTGACTGGAACATTTAAAGTCCAGAATTTGTCCCAAAGTGTCAAACTGCAAACAGTTATTGATATATAGCTTTATTGACACACTGGTTTCAACAGTAACAGCTTTAGTCTCTTCCTCTGGGCACTCCTGGTGTACCTACCACCACAACATCAGCCTAAGCACCACTTAAAAAAGTAACTTAGGTCTCCAGGTGGGTCTTTTGAAGATCAAGGCCCACGTGGTGATTAACATCCCTGAAACACTTCCATCGTTTCAGACTCTGGCCACACAAAGAGCCACTTTCTGGCTACTGAAAGCTGAACGAAGAAAGTGGGAGGTGCAACGGCCAAGGCAATTTGAGACTGACGATGCACAAAGGCTCTGCTCCAATCTCTGTTCTGGGCTGAATGCAGAGATGGGCTCATCCCCATGGGAGCTGGGGCTGGTTTCCCCTGGGCATGGCCACAGGAACTCAGACGCAGAAGCTTTGTCTGAGGGAGAGTAGGTTGGTGATGGTGGTCAATACCCTGGAAAGACATAGCTCCTTTATACTAGGAGCACACCTGAAGACCTGTCGGACAGCCATTGGACAAATCTGAAGATCCCAGTGCCAATAAGGAGAGCCAGAGCTTGACTGGTTTCACAAGTGTTATGGTTTTCTTCTTTCTATAGATGTTTATACACAAGTTTTAGAGTTCAGTTAATAAATACACAGTGTTCTTTTGTTATTACTTACACTGCAGCTAAGCCAAACAGTGGAAGGTGGATTAAAAGAAAGGGATTCTGCATTTTTCTCCTACCTCTCCCCTTCTTTTGTGTCTTTGCAAAGTCTACAGCTTTGTATACATGGACATAACGTAGCTCAACTGAGTCAAAACCAGTACAGCCAGCTCCTAATTACCACAGAATGTGTACTCTTCTCTGAACTATGTGTCCTTTACTGATTTTAAGTATTCAGATTTTCTTCCTAAGCTTACTCAGAAGTTTACAATAAAGATGATCACTGAGTACAGAGAAAGAAAGGTTGCTTGATTTATTCATCGCTGTCTTTATCTGCTGCCATGATCCTTATTTTTACTCTTTCCTCATACACATTGTGCTGTCCAAACTAGCCAAAAGTTACTCTGGCGAAACTACAAAAGCAGGCATAGATTAATAGCGATAAAAGTTGGGCCTACCTGTACCAATTCTTCAGTTTTCATCCATTTTTGCTTGCTCAACACATCCATTTTCTTCCTCCTGTGGGGCTCTTACTTTACCACTGGTTAACATCACAGTAAGTCCTCCAAGAACACAGAACTTTCTCCTCCCCAAGTTCTAGTATAACATACAACATAATATAACATAACGTCATAACAGAGCACAGCTCCATGAAGCCATGAAGTTAATGCTACAAGCGTGATACTCCTCCAGAGTTACTCCTGAGAGATACTCCTCCAGAAGTCAAGGGAAGTTACAGGCTTGCTAGAGCTTTTGGGGCCATAAGACTTTATCATTACTGTTCAACACACATTTCTCTCTCCCCAGTGCCCCACTTTCCCATGGCATTGGGCTTCCCGTAGCTGTTCTGGGAGACTGACATTTGCACAGGAAAAAGCATAAAGTGAATCTTGAGTCTAGAGCTTGAGGCCTTAAATTTTTGTAAACTGAGGTGGTGCCTGTGAAAGCGTAGATGTATCGGGGTGTTGGAGTTCAGTGCCAGCACCTCTCTAGCTGGGATGCTGTGACACTTTCTGCCCTGACGGTATCAGGTCTATGGATTTTTCTGTTTCTCCTAGTTGAGACAGAAAGAGAAGGAACTCCCAGTTCTCTCCTCCTGCCCCTCAACGAGCTGTTTATAGGATTACAGACGCTTCCTCCAGACCACGTATCAGGCTCCTGCCCCGGCTGAAGCAAGCGGCAAGGATGGGTTAGCAAGAGACGTGGCTCTATGAGTTAATTAAGCAAAGCTCCAGCTCACCATGGCCGGCAGAGCCCCACCACGCATCAGCCCCAGCCCCCACAGGGGCAGGAGAGAGAGCCCAGCGCTCAATGAAGACGCTGGGAGTTCTTAAGACATCTTTTGAAAGAGATTAAACAGACCCCACATTGGATTAGAAAGATGATGCCTGACACATTTAGTTTCCGTTACCTTTTGTGTACCCGCTCAGCGCAGACCTGTACCAAACAGTGCATTGTGATGCAGATTTCCCTGAATCCCTCTGGGATTTCACAGAATCCATAAGACCCTCACAGCAGGAAGCTCTATTATTAAGCTATCTGCACATATCAGGCAGTAAGCTGTGCCTAAGGGCCATCTAGAGGATGCTGAGTTACAAGAAAGCAGAGGGGTCAGGGGTTTGTGGTGAGAAAAAGAGGAACTTTAATCTCAGGATGCCAGTAAGTGGGGGTGTGCAAAAGCACTTCAGCATTCCTCACTTTTCCCTCTTCCTCCACCAACAGAATTATGCCGTGGAGTAAATTAGATAAATTCCCAGGCTGGGTTGTCCGATATTAGGAAAAATAATTTGTTGCCAGAGGAACCACGTCAACTAAAAACGACAAAGAATAGATAAGACTGAGCAGGATAACCCAGTAAAACGGTACAATGAAGTTCCATTCAGGGAAAGCATTTTAATATACCTCTTTTCTCCAGTGCAAGGAAAAGAAGGCTCCGGTGATACTTCCAAGAGAAATATGTGTTTAATAGCTCCCATACACTTCCTTGAAGGAAACCGCTCAAAAATCTGAACCCTCATTTTAAAAAAAAGGGGGAACGGGAAAGGAGTAATCACGCGAACCATTTATCTCCTGCATACTACAGAGAAGGAACCGTTTCTACCCTCAGCTCATGACCACAGAGTTATTTTGAGGGAGGTCTGCTATTTAAGCCGTGCCGTCTCTCTTATTTTTACTGGCAGCGCGGCGGCCGAAGGCTGTGTGTGGAAGGGAAAGGCTTTTCTGCCTCCCCAAGAAATGCCAGCGCTGCGGCTGGGCTGGAGAGAGGAGAGGACCCGCCAGGCGGGCTCCAGTCCCCGCATCCACCCAGCCAGACTGAAACACAGGCTCGGCCCAAGAAGCTGATGAAACTCCGTTTTCTTCAATAAATAAATGAATAAATAAATCAAAAGCCAACCTGGCCGGCCAAATCCAGCCCCAGCCCTTTCAAATCTTCCCCCTCAAGCCCCCCCGTTCAGAGGAAGCACCAGCCTGATGGCAGATGCTTGGTAGCTCCTCCGCTGTAGGTGCCAATGCAAACAAGAAAGGGGCAACTTTCAAAGCCCTCCCTACAGGTTTCGCGTAACACAAACAGAAACAGGTCTTTCTACACACCTAAAATGACAAAAAAAAGTGCTTGCTTTTCAGTCTCTATACTATTCTCTCTTGTCCTCGATTCAATTTCACACTCCAAGACAAGCTGGCAGGCAGAAATGTTAGTTTAGCTGTCATACCCTGAAAAAAAAGAAAAAAAAAATAAAAAGACAGAATAGCTTATTTTCTCCACTCAAGATGCAGAGAGACTTTGTCATAGACAAAGCTTTGAAAATAAAGGGGTGGAGAATGCTTTATTCATTTGTTCACATTTATTCACAGCCATTAATTGAATTCAATAAGAAGTAGAGAATTTTATTTCTTAGAACAAACCCCTCAAAACCGAGGCAAAGTCTCAGAGGACAAAAAATCACACATCTCAGTTGCTTTGTAAGGGACTCTTGGTGCATCTTCATTTCAGTTCATTGATTCTACTCCTTTTGTACACCTCTGTACGCCCACTCTGTATTCTTTCATGCAGACACATGGCCACTTGGCCACTTGGCTTTAGAGGCTCTTGGTCTACAGAATCGTCAAATAACAATGAACAGAAGTTAGGTGTATCTACAAGATACATATAAATCTCTTAGATAAGCTGGGGTTTGCACACTAAGAAACAAAACATGCTGTTTCTCATACTGCTTTGGCTCCATTTAATAGGATGCTAATGAAAAATAAAAAGGTGGGAGGTAGAGAACAGAAGGTATTTCATCTGAGTCAAGGAGCGAGCAGAGGACGGAAGATATGTATTACTATATCTATAACCTCATACATGTATTATTGTATCTATAACCTCATGATCTAGACCACTACTGGAAGGAGATTTAGCCCCTGCAGTTAGTTATACTGCCTTACTATATTATCATTAAGTTGATGAAGTTTCCTTGATAGTAAAGCATCATGCATTCATTTGAAAATCGTTAGTAACACAGGTCCTGTTTAAAGATTTTCCTTTGATGTGTGTTTTTTCCTGGGTGACTGATCTTTATGAATGACTCTTCAGTAACGTTGCCCTCAAAACGCCGATTTTGTTTTTTAAACTACATTACGTTGCAAATTAACCCAGTGGAATTCACAAGGGGCTTACAGGAGGTGCCAGAAAGAGCTATTGTATCTTGGTTGATTTATGACCATCTTTAAGACTCCACCTGGGCTGCACTTTGCTCAGGGAAGCCTGCGAGGTTCAGCTGGAGCAGGGAATCAGACAGGGATGTCAGCAGAAACCAAAAAACAAGGGTTGAAGTGTAACCTCATTTGGTACATTTTTCTCCCCGCAAAATCAAATAACGCAATGTGCATATGTGGAGGCGCATTTTACCTGTAATTAATTTGCAGGTATAGCAACTCCATCTGGGACTGATAGTCAGCAGGTAGCTTTTAGGGATAAGAAACCTTGAACAAAGCAGACACTGCCAAAAGATACAAGTATTGGTATTTCATCGCCTTCAAATACTCAGTAAAATGGACAAATTAACCCGATGACGATAATACCTGAACCCTAAGTCACTTTTTCCATCAATATCCACAGGATGTTTCAGAAAAGAAATCAAAACAATCATTCACCTGCGACCCAAAAGACCATTCGTCAGACCAAAAGCAGAGGTGGGCAGAGGACCCAGCAAGTGGATCCTAATTCCCTGGGAAAGTCGATGACACCACAACTCCTTTCCTATATTTAGTTGAATCAGAGAAACTTCTTTTCTAGAAGAATTTTAATTCTGACAAATTTAAGAGTCCTCGTTGGTGAGGACACTGGTGGGGCACTGGCAGCCTGTGCTCCAAGGCGTTGTGGAGCTGTGCCAGGAGAAAGCAGGAGAGAGAGAGGTAAAATGAACAATGTCTGCCTGGGAGAAAGTCCAAGATTTATTTCTGACCCTGGCCAAAAGGCAGGAAGAAATCCCACTGTTACCCAAGCGGGCAGTTCCATGAGGAAACAGAGGACTTCGGCCACTGGAGGGTACCAAAATAAGGAAACCACAATGTGCAATACGAATTCCAGTTTACTTGTTCAGTGGTGCACATAAGTACTGGTCAGTTCATAAAATTTACTACATTCTAAAAAAAATACACCAACATCCACCTGAATCCTCTTTTTTAAAAATTCCAAGCAACACAGTGGGAGAACCAGGGGTACCTTCATTGACCAAGTCCTGCGCAAACTCTCCCAGATCACTGGTTTGAGGAAGAATTTTTTTCCTTTTCTCCAGCCATACTCCCATAGAATACACCTATAAAAGCTCAAATTGGAGAAACATCTCGCACATTCCCTGGGTTAGAAAGGGAAGTTTGCTTACTGCCACACTATGCCTTTAAGGCACCATGGAGGAGAGAAATACAAAGAAAGCTTCAGTCCAAATGGACTCTTAAGTTCACAGAATATGTCATATGCACATTACTATTTTAGGGCGCTTTTTTATTTTTTTATTTAAATAAATTGCCCTGTGGGAAAAGCTGGCTGCAAGTCAACACCACAGAAACCTAATTTTAACTCCAATGAATACAACTATTTACAAGGCCCCCTTTCTGCAAAGGAAAAACCCTGCCATTGCTGGCAGTTTTGATGTGATATGAACACATATTTCTAAGGCATTCAAATAGACTGGCTTAAAAAAAAAAATACTGTGTTTTTACTCATGCATCTTTAATGTTCAAACTGTTCTTGGCAGCTCCCAGTCAGAAGCACTGTCATTCCAAACAAGAGAATGACAGACATTAATATGGAAACATTCAAGCTTTTAACTGAGCCAGAACAATAATTGTGCCATCCAATTTTATTTTGAAGAGTATTGACCTCCGTCCCTACCAGGAGGCAAGATCCAAAAGACAAAGATATAAAGAGGTGTTCAGGGAAAGTGAAATGGAAGGGTTTTTTTGACCACGGCGCCTCGCATAGCATCGGAACCCTCCTCTGAAACTAAAAATATCATTGCAGGGGTATTGGGGGAGTCGTGGTACGACCCAACAGTGAATCAAGTCTTTACTACAGGAAACACTAATGCTCTGAAAACACTGTGCTAACACATCAAGGAAACAGCCATCCAAAGGGGAATTCAACGTTGCACAACCTACACCACACTTTCCCTAAATATAAATAAATTAGATGAACATATGCTCTGTACGCTACTCCCAGATGCAAGAAGTGCAAAGACCAATAATGAAAACCAACGCTAGCAGGGGAAAAAAAAAAAACAACCAAAAATCTGTCGTTAAACACAACACTTGGGGCGCACGGAGGGGGAACAGCTTTTAATGAAACAGGTCGCGACAGTTTGAAGGAAGCTGACAACAACGGGGAACGCTGGAGCTGACGGCTCCAAGTCTTCTCAGGCTTGGTTAAAAATAAGAGCCCTAACCCCTCGCAGACAATGAGATTGTGCTTTATTACACCTATAAAAGTGTGCAGGTTTGTTTTTTTTTTTTTCTGAGACAATAAGCAGATGGTTGTCTTATGCTCGGAAGCAAATGGGAACAGACTACTTAGTGCAGACATTAGATACTGCTGATACGCTAAGTTATGAAGTAGTTGTAGGAGTGTTTGGCCAGCCGGGGTGGTACCTCAGCAAAGCACCACCTTCTGCAGGATGCACAGTCCATCATGCTCTCCTGAGGAGGAGGGAGAAGAAGGGGTGGGGGGGGTCAACAGGAGAAAGTAGCAAGGGGAAAATATCCAAAAAACCAGTAAGATGATTTAAATTTGAGTGATGATCCTATTTCCAGAGATGATCTCTGGCTACACCTGCCTCTTGATGCAGTCCAGTGAGGTGATGTCTCTGCTCACCACCTGCCTGCCTGCAGTCCCGGTCTGAAAGGTCTGAAAGTGGGGCTTTCAGCTGGTGCCAAGGGGAAAAAAGGCCTTCCACCAGCCCGAGCTGGGCATTTGCAAACACCCTGCTGTGTTTGTGGTCCCAGTGACTGACAGTCACCTTACAAACCACAGGGGTACAATCCACTAGGTAAAGCAAATGGAATTTTCCCTCTGCACGTGCATATACTAATACTTATGTGTGTGTACCTACACTAATGCATGTGTGTGTGTAACTACACTAATACATGCGTGTGTACCTACACTAATGCTTGTGTGTGTACCTACACTAAGGCAACAGAAATCTCTGTGAATACCTGAATTATATTTCCAAGTTGCAGCGCACATTAATTTGTCAGGATTTGGAAACTGATTGCGGCACTTGCCTTCTCTAGGCTGGACTATTGTAATTCTCTGACAAATGGCATTTTTTTTCTATGCTTAAACAGTCTTCACAAAAGCACCATCTCCTTGTGCTTGCCTCCATCCAGGAGAAACTTGAAAACACTTCTGCCCCTCTCCATTTTCCTCACTGTAATCTTTTAATTTACAGACAGACACTTGAATTTGCCACACTAAACGTATATGTAAAAGGAAATCATCAGCAGCCCTAATACCGAATATCTTTGTGTCTGTGCTTACCCTGAAGCAAGTAAACAGTGCCACGTCCCTGGAGGACACTATTTGTGTGTTTAAGAACGTGATTAAGTATTTGCAGGATCAGGCCAGAAGGTGCACCTTGGGCACAGCCTTTGATTCTCACACTTGAAAGACATTTCTGAACTGTTACTCAAAAACTTCACAGTCCAGACAGCAGTGTCACAGCATCACAAGACAGGGCGTAAGGATGAAGGGACATGGTTGAGTCTTACTTGGGCCAACCCAAAATAGTGCAAATTATCACTTCTGCATCTACTTACCTACCCCCACACTTTGCCAGTTCTCCAGGGAGCCAGTGGCATCAGCCGGGAGAAGCATTTCCTCAGCGTCCTGGACAGGGTTTGGATGCAGGACATGAGCAGAAGTCAATTTTCATGTCTGGAAGCCTCCTTGGAAAGGTTTCAAGTCACTACCAGGTTTTTTCCCCAGACTGTCCTATCTAGGCAACCTCTGGGGAGTTTGAATAATTTTCTCATCACTTACCAATTCAAAGTCATTCTTTGCCTTGATAAGCAGCTCCAGTGAAGTCTTCTCAAAATTCCTAGTCTCCTTTGAAGACGTATCTCTATGATCAGCCTTGAAAGTTTCCTGACTCCTGTATGAGGTGGCAAAATTTTAAGCCAACATTTCTAGCTGAGATTTACATTGCAGCAAAGCTGGAAGGGAAAATCTCTACAAACACCCAGCAAGTTTCCCATACAACAGGAATGCAGTTATTTTTTTTTATATATTAGAAAAACCCTACCAGTGACAAACAAAGCAGAGCTTCATCTTCTAGTAGGTGTGTAAAACAGGTACGAAAGAAAACCAGGCAGAAAAGGGGATGAAGAGGAAGAAACAACACGGAAGCATTGGGAGTTTGAATTTCCAGGGTTGGTGGGATTACTGCCTTTTGATGAAAAAAATAATTTTTAATTGTCCGTAATATTGTACTCAACAGCCCTGTAGCAACCTGAAAATGAAGTTTTTCATGACAAAACCCCCCAATTCTTGTCACGGTTTGGATCTGACCTGATTTTTTCATCAAATAATTCATTATAATTGGCAAATAGCTTAAGGTGTGGAAGGCGGAGAGTAGTATTTTTAAGGCAAGGGCATCCAGCACCTTGCAAAACCACTGCTGAGGCACCATGAAAGCTGTAAGGAACATCGTGCGTCTTCGTTTGGGGGTGGAAGTTGTCAGAAGGCATCTCCCTTTGGTGCTGCTGGAGACGGAATGTTCCGCAGACATTCCCAGACGGAGGTGCACAGGAAAGAAAAAAAAAAGAAAAAAAAACAAAAAAAAAGGAGTGTTTTAACACCTGCTTGTCTGTGCCCGTTTCTTTTTTTCCCCAGCTCCTCTGGCCTGTGTTTGGACACTTCCATTCTCCTCCGGGCGCCTGGGTCTCTTGGCAAATTTCCTGAGATAGGCAGTTAGCTATTTTCTGGGAAGGAGGATGGTAATTGGGGGATATCCCGCTTTTGATGTGCAGGGCAATTAAATCCTCGGTGAATAGAGGAGAAAATGAACCATTCGGTGTCACTTGAAAGCAGAGATGTGTAGTGCCATTTCTACGCACCAGTGTGAAATACAGAGGGGCATAAGGGCAGCGCCGAGCTCTTTATGCTGCAGCCAGAGCCGCTTGCAGATGCCACGGCACAACAGCCCATTCAGAAGGGAGACTATACAATAGGTCATGAGAAAAACCTGCTGCTCCTGATTAAGTTTGCAAATACTGTATCTGCAGGGACTCAGAGGCATGGCTGTACCAGATGAAAGGTTCCAACTGGAGTGAGGATGAGTGGCAATTCTACACCGCGATCAGGTCTGATTAAACTAATATTCACCCTCTCTCTTACAAATTACTTCAATTACCTTTTTTTGACAACTTTTTGCTTACTTCTAAAGTAGTTCCAACTGTTAACAATATACCTCGAAACAACCTTTTCCTTTAAGTAAAAGAACACATTCACTCCGATATTCACATCTTTGCATCCAATCTTATAAATATTTTCAAGAAGAAAGAGAGATGCCCGTGGGATTCACTCCACCCTCAAAAGAGCTGATACAAAGGATTAGGGGAACGTTAGCAAATCCTGACACTTTCTTAAATGCCACAGAAGTTGACAAAATAAAGTTTAAGGAATATGTAGAGGCAAATTCCTAATTAAACAGCAAGGAAATTAAAGAAAAAAACCAAACCCATAGGCTTGTTAGCCAGTTTCTACAATGTGGTCTTTTAAGTTACTTCTCAAGCCACATACGGTGCGGCATCGCAGGACAGACGAGGCCCTATGTAGGAAATCTACAGCATGAAAGTCAGCATTATGCTACCTGCAAAGACAAGAGGCCAAATTCAGGCTTTGGGCAAGCACAGTCTGGAAGAAAAAAATATGACCAGTGAGGAGACCCGATTTTGGCTTTTCTGATTCGAGTTCAGTGAAGAAAAAAAAGTATTTCAAGTGTCTGACTGATTTAGGAGTGCAAATCCCATTAATTTCCAGCCGCTGCGCTTTCACAAATCCTGCTCTCACCCTTCAAGTCTGCATGAGTATGAATGTACCTCAGTATAAGACCCGATCCAAATTCAGATATATGTAGTTCCAGGTACCCGGATATAGCGAGTTAATTGAATTTGCACATGCAGTAGGATGCCATGAAAGGTGTGATGTTGTCGATGCCCTTTCTAAAATGCTTCTCTCTCTCTAACAAAGACAGTTCTCATTGAACAACTCATACAGTGTCTAGCTAACAATATTTTTTTTTTTAAAGTTGCTTCCATCTTTGGTTTTTGGAGTTAAAAAAGCACCTGAAGCTGTTTACAAGTCACCAGAAAAGCAGGCTGTGACCATCATCTCGTTACACTGAAGCCGTACGCGTGGCCAACAGTTAGGAACAGAAGACAGTCAACTGCACACGAAATACCTCTGGGAATCAGCTTCACAACCCCAGAACTGTTAAGAAACTCATTAGGGGTGAGGACTTGGGGACACAAAGGGTACTGAAAACAGAGCTATGAGGTGGGAGAGGCAAGGAACGACCAGGAAATACCAGAGGTGGGGCAGTTTCTGCTCCGGCTGCTGAGTGCTCTTCATGTGAGGGGCTGGTGCTGGGGCTACAGAAACCCCTAGGAGATCCATCCCGGACTGGAGTGGTAGCGAGAGGAGAGTCAAGGGCATCAAACACAAGAGGTGGCTTTAAGTCAACACGAAGCAAAACTGCTCATGTAGAAAGAGGCAATTTACTTAGAGGGGAAAAAAAAAAAGTATTTGTTCAATTCTATAAGGATTTCAGACTTTGGGCTTTTAAACCTACATTAACACTCTTATATGAGCAAGTGTTTACTTTTGCTGTCTAACTCATTTTCTTCGTTATTGAAGATCTCCAGAGTCTTATTGAGATCCAAGTGGGTTTATACTTTAACTCTCAACATACCATTTTACAACAGAGTGTAAAGAAGCCTCTCCTGCTCTCCACTGCTTACACACCAGAGCCAGGGCCATGAACAAATACAACTCTACGACCACACAAAAAAAGATTGCTTCAGAAAAACAACATTATTACTATTTTCTTACATATGAATTAGAGTATTGCATTTTGCTACAATAAAGTATAGTTCTTTAAGGACTTCTTGGGAAAAGGACCATTTTCTTTTTCCAATGCAGCCTGGGTTTTTCCAGTTGAAAGCAATCAAGTAGTATTTTTCAAAGCAGTTGCAGTGCAAACTCTTTGTTATGACTGCCATTCAGGAGAAATACAGCCTAAAATAAAATCAATGCAATCTGACTGCTTTATTCATATGCTATTGCATACCAGAAAGGCAACATTGAAAAATATCCTGTATGTACCCTGGCATTCAAGTTAAACATATTGTCTATGAGAACAGTACCTAGAAAAATCACCACAAACCCAGTATTTGGTAACACATTCTCCTCATTTCATATTTCCTTCCTTCTCTTAAATCATCCAGAAATGCATCAATACTCAATAAACAGAAAATACAGATTACACAACCATCTTGCTATTCTGCATAATATTTTAGCTATCAATCTGTTTAAAAACAACAGAAAAAATATTCATTATGACCTCATTTTCTACATCCAAAGTGACAAGTATGTTGGACTACGCCCGACAACCTACCTCAATTTTTCCTCTCAAGTATTGCCAAGGAGGTATTCATACTTTTCCAAAAAAGCACATCTCAGGCCTCTGGTTGTAAGGTTTCATGCACTGGTTAAATAAAATTAGAAATCCAGCCTAAAAGAAATCAAACATGTCACAGACATCTAGACGTGATATTCCATTACAGAAGTTATTTGGAAATGCTACAGTTTGATGCTATGGTTTCCTTCATTTAATTTAAAATTACCTCAAGAATGTTAATCATCTCACAGCAGTAAATCCCCCATGCGCCAAGCATTTTCCATAAACCCTAGAACTCTTTGTTCAGGCTGATTGGGATCTCCAGGGGATTAGGTGGTCTGTCTGTAGAAAGGCAAATGATAGAGAAAAATTCAAACTGGTCTCTGAAAATCATGGTGCCTCAAAATCCACCGTAACCACTGGTCTCAAATGGGAATCAATAGCGAGGATTCCTCAAGGCCATAATTTGCCGGTTTACCTGAATACAGGTGTTGTAGTTATTGACTGAAAGCATCACCCAAGGGCTACAACTGATCTGGCAACCCACAAGGGGCTGCAGAAACCTCCAGTAAAGGATAGTCCTTGACCTTTAGGGAGGTGAAGCACCTCCTGGGACAGGTCCTGGCTGGGACGAATGAGGTGGTTACACCGGTCCCGCAGCAGCCAACCTCTTCAACTGCTGCTCATTGGCAGCGCTGGCTGAAGGAGGACATCTCAGAGGACTTTTGAAGCAGGACATCTTGGAAGACTTTGGTGCATCATCAGCTATGGCCATTCCAGCTCACTCCATGCACACTTTTAGCCCACAGTAAAGGTAAAGTAATAAGAATTAGCAGAACACCCTCTCACTGCAGATCGTGTTAAGATGAGTTCCACCACTTTTGCAAAAGGTCAGGAGCCCACACGAGGCTTGTTCCCAAATCTCTGCTGACACAGGGAAATTTGATTGTGTATTGGAGCCAATGTGTACAGTTTATGAACATGGACTTCTCTCATACACATCTGTCACACATCTGAGGGGTGACAAATAGGCACACAAGGATAGCAAAGGCTCTAACTATTGAATCTCACATAAGGTTAACATGAAAACAAGCCTGAACTGAGCCACATGGACTCAGGCTGCCAAGCAACTTGAGTTTCCAGAGTAAAAACACTTGTGCAAGCAATGGAAGCAAGAACTGAGTCTGACTTCAGAGTTTAGCAGGAGGGAAACAAAGAGGAGAAAAGGAAAGTAAAGTTTCTATCTCAAGAGGGAAAAGAGGCAAGAAGCGGATGATGAGCCATCGCCAGGAATAATGAACTCTAGAACACCTAATAAAAGCGTTCAGGGAGCCCTGGGATCTCCAACATAAAGAGGCTGTAGAGAGATATCACTCTTTTCTCACATATTCCACAGAAAAATCAGGAAGAAAAGGAAGGGAAGCATATTTGCACCACAGAGCAAAACACTCTGGGGCTCTGTGTTTAATTTGGAAGACAGAACGTCTTGTCAAATAGGGGTGGGATCATCTGTAGGACAGAGGGATAAACTTTCTTCAACAGAGGACATTTTTAAGAGAAACTGTTCTAGGCTTAGAGAAATGCCTCTGCCCTGCGGTGGCAGCCGGACAGCCCAGGGGGAGTGAATGGTGACAGCCACCAGTGGAGAAGCAGGTATGGGGACTGGAGATGGAGGCTTTATGGGGTGGAGACAGGCGGAGCGTGATGATCACGGTCCTATAGAAAAAGCATTTTTGAAGTCGGAGAAGAGGATACTCAGCTTACAACGGTCTGGTGAAGGACTGCCCGAAAGGGAGCTGTTTCCTGGAAAAAGCAGCACCAAAGCACTAGATAACCTCGCTGAGGAGGAGAACGTCAATGGCAGAACTTGCACAGACACAAAGACCTTTTACACCCCTGCCCTGAAGGTGACTAACAGCTAATTCGCTGGCATACGTGGAACCAGAAGTGATCCAAACGTGGGTGAACAACAGTAAATGGCAGTTACATGGCACAGCAAACACAACCTCAGACTTGTGCTGGGGGGGAGCACCAGTGAGGAAAGGCAGGCTCCGAGTGGTTCAGAGCATCACAACAGGTGGGATGCAGCCAAAATAAACAGGAGGCAGATCTCCAGAGCTGCGGCGGTGGAGGAGGAAGACATGGTTGTGTGCTCAGGAAAGCCATTTCCAGCAGGGCTGGAAGCGGAGTGTCATGCAAACTGTCTGGCACAGCCACAGCCTGGCCCCTATTCCCAGTATCTGCACATCTTGGAGGTTCCAGGCAACCCAACAGAGCTTCACGCTGAGCAAACGAAACAGTAAAACCATTCATTTTCTCGAACTGGCCAAAATTCATCAAGTGCCATAAGAGGCAAGGTGAGAGAGCAGCTGTACATACAAGCCCGGATTTTATTTGAAGGAATTTTACAGTAACCTCAGTAGATGAAAGAGCTGACATCATGATGCAGAGACACCACTCAAATCCCAGGTAAGACAGAGGATTTATCTGCTGGTCAAGCATAGAGGGAGCAGGAAGCAGACATGCAAAGGGTACCGGGACCGACAGCAGGACGAGTCGGTGCAGCCTTATGAAATCCAGCCCAAGTCAAAACCTGTTCGTTTGGATGGAGAAGACTCATCCACAAGCAACTCAAGGCGATGGCAAACCGTAACACGCCAAACGACAGCAAAACATGAGTCACAGGAGAAGACAGGTACTAACTCAAAAAAAAAAAAAACCCAGTCAAAGCAAAACAAAAGATAACACGAGTGGCAGCAGAGAAAAACTCGGCCCAGACGGCATGACAGGAAGAAGTTAGAAGACACAGGGTCACCTGCCTTTCCAAAAAAAGCCACTCTACCACTCAGTTAAAGCAAGTGCATCTCCTCCTTGGCTCAGAAGTTCCTGGAAATGAAAATAGTGTCTTTATGCAAAGTGGACTATGTTTAAATCTACATAAGTGTGATTTTTTACATAGAAAATGTCAAGAAAAATATGAGGGGTGAGAAAAACACAGCACATTGTCTAAACTCCGCCTATAGCAAGCAGACACATCCTGTAAATACGTTTAATTGCACCTAATGCATTAAAAAAATGCCTCAAAGTTGTTGTGTGTCATGGTTGTGCCTCGCCTATAGAGAAGAGGCACAAACCTCACCATTTTCCTGCTATTCAGCAGAAAAGAGCTATAACACGGCTCAACTGGCTTGTGTTCATTCCTTCCGACCTCACAGGGAGAATAAATACATTGAACATCAAGAGGAGTCCAGGTATTACTCTACGCAGAGTCTATATAATTACTAAAAATAGATGCTATGGAAAATCCCTGTGCTTTAAGCCTTTGCAGCTTTGGGCCAAATTCCAGAGGCTGTCACAACTGACAATGTGCACGTCTGTTAAGCAACGACGCAGGCCACATCTAGCTGATTGGGGACTTTATAATGTATGTTTTACTAATGAATTTTATGCTAGCTGTGCCAAATCAGCTAGTTTATTTAGGCACATTCATGCAAATTGCATATCGTCTTGGAGCAGAAAGAAAATTCTTCAACTTTCCAGCACCACGGAATAAAGGGGATGTGTTCTCCAAGGCGAGGAGCACATTTGGCACACTGAACAAGGGTCCTGAAGGCTTTGAGGAGGGTCTACCACAGCATGACTAGAGGCTCTGGAATGTGGTTTTTTTCAGGGAGAAAATATTTCCTATATAATCTAGGGAAAAAAATATGGGGTAAATAATAGAAAATCACTTTTGCTCACAAGAAAATGTGTTTGGAGCCCAGTGTTGTGTTGTGTCGTGTCAACTAAGCAAGTGGAAGAAGGAGGGCTTCTGGTGTGTTGTGTAGCAGGCTGAGTCCTGGCTCAGCTCCTGGGCACTGAGGGACCATGGGCAGGTAAGGCTGACACCGATCCCTCCTTCCCATCACATCTTCCCTGGGGCCTGCAGCTATTGCTCTAGGAGATAAGTCCTCAAACACATGATAAAAGGCAATTATGTCACTAAGACTGCATTGAGAGCTGCACATTGGCACTCTCCTTGCTCTGTCCTTAAAACTGGCTAACCAGAGGTGGTGGACGTCCCATCCCTGGAAAAATTCAAGGACTCTGGCTCTGTTGGCCTCTTCACAGAATTGCAGAATGCTATGGGGTTGGAAGGGACCTCTGGAGATCATCTAGTCGAATCCCCTGCCAGAGCAGGGGAACGTGTCCAGGTGGGTTTTGAATGTCTCCAAAGAAGGAGACTCCACCATCTCTCTGAAGCCTCTTCCAGGGCTCTGGCACCCTCACAGGAAAGAAGCTCCTGCTTATGTTTAGATGGAACTTCTTATGTTCAAGTTTGTGCCCGTTACCTCTTGTCCTGTCACTGGGCACCACTGAAAAAGGCCTGGCCCCATCCTCCTGACACCCTCCCTTTCAGTATTTATAGGGGTTGACCAGATCCCCCTCAGTCTTCTAGTCTCCAGACTAAAAAGACCCAAGTCCCTCAGCCTTTCCTCATCATCTTTGTAGCCCTTTGCTGTTCTCTCTCCAGCAGTTCCCTGTCCTTCTTGATCTGGGGAGCCCAGAACTGGACACAGTACTTCCCATCTTCACCCCTTTTCAAAAGTTCCTCTTCCTCTCCTGGACACCTAATTGTGGCAGCCTGGCATTATACAAACCAGGGTAGCTCATTGCTCATCTTACCTGCATAAGAGACAGGAAAATCCAGTAGAACCTGGGCGAGCGAGGACCAGGAGAGCAGAAATCTGCATTTACAGCTCTGCTCCATTCCCTCTTAGGGCTCCAAGCACTTAGTCAAGAGAGAATATACAAGCATTATTAGGTTGGGAGAGGAGTCAGCATTTCCCAGTGAAAACCTGTTTCATAGGCACAGTGTCAGCAGGGAAGAAAATCTCATTTCATACAATTTGTCACTCTCCTTTGATTACGTCTTAGTTTTCCCCGTTTCTTCCCCCCTCTGCGCTTCTCCATCCCTTCCCCCCCTCCCAGCA
>JAOXJM010000002.1:34511189-34522455 GCA_026413425.1 Tringa solitaria
TCCCCCGCCCCCGTCCCTGTCCCCTTCCCTTCTCACAATTCCCAGATTGTGCTCTAAACAACAATACTGGGGCTGAAAGGCCATTATGCAGATCCATGAATACATAATTCAAAATCGAGCTTACCACAACAGTTGCTCTTAACTTTCTTTTTTTTTTTTTTTTCTTTTTTTTTTTTTTTAACCCCTATTGTCGGCCGGGCGGCGACGTTCAGCTGCGACAGCAGACGAGGGAAATATGACACACGCAGGTTTTCCCACAGCCTTTCGCCCCTTCTCCAGGCTAATCCCATTGAGAGCATTTATGCCGGGAGCACAATGCGGGGATCCCTGCCGAGGGACGGGGACTGGCCGCTGCTTCGCCGCCCCGTGCCAGGGGGATCCCCCCGCCACGCTTGGGATCCAGGGGTTTGATTTCTTTTTATTTTTAGGATGAACCTCTCTGCAGTGATCCAAGGCCGGCTGTAGACGGCGGAGCCGACGTGTCAGCTTGAACGTGAGAAACACGCGTTTAGTGAGCAAAAGTAAACTAAGGCAAAAGATTTTCGCTGTAAAACGAAACACGAAAAAAACCTGGATTCACATCCCAGTGCTCACACTGGTTTGTTTCTGCCTGTTTGCTTCCTCCTGGCCCTTTGAGGCTAGTTTTTACAGAACTACAGAAAGGCTTTACAATCAGCAGCTTCTGACAGGAGTCGTGGTGTCCATACACCTTCAAACCAAACCCAGCTCTTTCCTTTTAAAGGGTAAATTAGTGCACTTTCCTGTTTATTTGCCTTCCAGTAAAATGGAGACCAGGTAGATCGACCCCACGGCACACTGCCACTTGCAATCCGGCTCTGCACAATATGCCACCTTATTAACTTGCCTAACAGCCCAAATACAAGCCTCAGTATCTGTAAAACAGCCCCTTTAATTTAGCTCATAAAAGACTATTTCTGATTAGCGTCAGGTCAATTTAGTGTTCTTAGTACTTAGTACTTCGCCCGGGTTTCCCAGACAGCTTCGTTCTCCTCCGAAGACCAAAGAATGCCCATCCCAAAGGTAATTTTGGCATTTAAATTAAACTGTGTGCCTTTTTTTGCCTATTTCCAGACGACTGTAGTCAAAGAAAGTCCGGCGGCTCCTGGGTGCCCTGTAAAGTTCCCGCACGAGAGAATGAGATAACCAACTCCTTAGCGAGTGGCTTAATAGATTGTGAAAAGCCCGTCTCTAAAATTCATCACCAGCATTACTAATGGTCTACGGACAAGTGAATGATGGGCTGATTTTTATTAAGTTTCGCACAAAGGTGAATTAGTGTCTTTCGCTATGGCAACGGCAATAAAAGGATATAGAATGACTCCGAAAAGGTCCTGGCTGGCTGGGGAAATTGGTTGACATTCTGCAAGCCTATTCAACCAGGAAAGGGTTTCATTATGTGCACTTCCCCCAGGTTGATGGGTCCCATCACGTGCTGCCCCCCCATCCCACTGCCAGGGTTGGGGCAAGAAAAGAACAGGAAAAAGAGAGCTCATCCAGACCCCTAAAATTGGGGTTTTGGAAGGAAACCATGCTGCCAAAAGGAGGGAGAAGGACACGGTTAATTGCTACTTGCTGAAATTGGGGGGGTAAAAAGACAAGGAAAATAAAACACCAGGTAAAAGCCAGCTCGAGGCTTCCCACCAGCTCAAGCAAAGATTAAGTTCTGCTTCATCAGCTGATTCAGGGAACTGCAGACCCTGAGCTACGAGATACCTGGCATGGGGACTGACTGCAGCTTAACGACAGGAATAATGCTTTTTGCCAACCAAAAAGCCCCACACCCCACCTGGGTCTTACTGCTGCTACGGCTGGTTTCACAGTAGATGGACTATATGATGTCGTTTCCTTAAAACTTCAACTGTCCTTTCCATTGATCGCTGTCATCCTCTATAGATCCCACTACCCAGAGACCTGGTTAATGATAGAAAAAATAGCTAGAAGAAAGGGCATCCTCATTTACACTCTGAAGGGAACAAACAGGGAATAAACCACAAGAGGTTGAGCATTTAGGCTGGTGAATGTTATGTTGATGGGGCAGGTTCTCATACTCTGCTTTTGTCTTCATAGAGAACCTTGCACCTGTGTTGCAAAATATAGTCTTTCTCCACTTTCAGTTCAAAAATGCCATTAACTTGCCATAAGGAGTCTTGAAGTCTTGCATGAAGCCATCAAGCACTCCAGCTGTCCCATGCAGAGCCTGATCCAAGCTGCTGATCTACTGACTACCTACTGACTCTGGATCAAGTTAGTCATACCACTCTGTGTTCCTCATCTTCTCCCAGAGTCCTCATGAATGTCTAGCTTTGGTTTTCACTCAACCATAGAGTTGGAGAATAATTTATGTGGGAATGGGGGACCTTTCGTGGTCAGCAGATCCAGCTCCCTGTTATCCAAACATTTCCAGTCAGCTGTCTGCTTCTGAATTCCTGAAATCTCTCTTGTAGACTGTCCCTGAGCTTCACGTTATCTGTCATCTTCTTGACTCAGCAACTGTTTGGTGGACTTTCACCCTCTAGCAGTGCTCCGAGTAGTTCTTTGCATTTACAGTCCCTTGTCCGAGGATGTCAGAGCTCCTGGTGGGGCTGATTAAATATCATCCCTTGTTTTACAGGAGGAAGAATGGTGCCTTCAGAAGATCCAGTGGCTTGGGAAATTCTTCCTGTCCACGTGTTAGTGACATGCCCAGCCAGCCTCACCACAGCAGAACGGAGCATGGTGGCAGCCCTGGCTCTGAGGAGCCTTCACTGCTGAAGGGGATTGCAAACCACTTCATCAAAGCAAAAATCAGCAGTAAGGAGTGACTAAAGGAGGGGGAAGAAACTGCCAGGAGTGTTTGAGGTCACAGCCTGAGGGCCCTAATCAATAAAAATAAATGGTAATCTTCCCCCAAAGAAATATGCTGTACCTTTTTATCTCATTTCTGCTGGAGTTGATAGAAGCAGAGGGGAAAGGCATTGACTTTTTGTTACTTTTTATTTACTCAAATGCACTAAATATACTGACTGCCTTAGCTCCAACTCCATTGTTGTCTTACCTTACTTGAAATTCTTCCAGCCAGTTTGATAAATGAATTGTGAAATGGTCCAGCATCACTTGTTCTTTCTACAGCACTATCAATAGAACATGCTCTTAAAGTACAGATCCCCCAAATACCAGGGGGAAAACCCTTTCAGGATAGCAGCTGCACACTGCATATGTGCTATGTTTATGGAAAGAGTAAACATGAAAACCAGGCACATTTGGTTTTAATTCACTTTGACTGACCCAAGGAGCCCTCCCCAGAGATAATACTCAGGTCAGCCCATAAATTTTCAAATAAGTGTGCATGATTTTTGCTGCATGTCCTCTATTTAAAAAGCCAGAGAGTTGTTTGGGGAAGGATTTCTGAGCAGACATCCAGTAGAGACACTGACATGAAACTGGAGTATTTGGGGACTATTTCACCAGAGAGAGCAGCCATGGGACCAGCACACGCCAGGGCACAGATCAACAGTCCATATAAAAACCTGCTTCTGTAAACAGAAGTACCTCATGTTACCGGAGGCAAGAGTCAGAGGCTCAGACATAACACATTGAACAATCTCTCACCCTGCAAAGAGCCTCGCTGAAGCCAACGGATGAAATCATGGGCTCAGATACCCTTCAACGCCGCTATCGCAACTTGATCCATGATTACAGCTTCTGGGAAAACGTTCCCACTTCTTCCCTCCACCCAATTTTTAGACAAGTTGATGGGATTTTGTCATAGAAGAGCAATTTTTTATTTTATCTTCGCTCTTTACTGCAACATAAATCTGGAAATTCCTGAAGCAGGTGCCAAAACATGGCCCTATTAATTATAACCAAAATGCCGTAACGTTTTAAGTCCTCTACAGCAAAACGCAATGCTGGACCACACTGTGGTGTCCTGGCTCTCACGGAGTCCACCTCATCAAAACATTCCTCGTGGGCTTAGCCTTAAGCATCTGTTTATGTGGACTGCTGAGCCCCAGCCGCGCAAGGCAACTGATCCTTCACTAACAGACCTGAGCTCATCTACAGCGGCACCGCTGGAGAGCATTTCCATCTGCAGGGCTTTGTATCTGGTTTACTTCTGGGTTTAACTTCACCAACAAAGAGAATGACAATTTTGACTTACTATTAAGGCAGCAGCTGTCATTATGCAATATAAAAGATGTAAATACAACATCAAGGATGCAAATACAATATCAAGGATGCAAATGTAGGACGCCTCCCATCACACAACTAGAGAAAACTCACTTCTGATTTCTTTCCACCACCCTGATTTCATAGCACCAACATCCTAGCAGTTTCTCCTTGCTGCATTTGGGGTTCCTTTTCTTTTTTTTTTTGATTGCCTTTTTGTTGACAATGGTGACAATTTCAGTGTTGTTTTAAAAGATGCTTAAGTGGTACCCAATTCAAGTCTCTTACATTGCTTTGAAATTTGAAAATCCTAAACTCACTTTCGACAGAGCTGGAAGCACAGGAGGACAGCCCTGATGTACACCAATTTATCTTAATTCTCCAAACTCAAGCCAACTCTCTCAGTCATATTCCACCGAGGAGGTGATATTGATGAAACTCTGCCAAATACAAGAGCAAAATCCCTTTTTTCAATTAGATGTTTTTAACATCTCCAAAACAGAGTTCCACCATGCGACAACATCTTGAATTAATTGAGCTACGGGCAATCCTTGTTCTTTTTGTGTACTATGAAATGTAGGAAACACAGATGCTGTCTGTTTAAACTGTCAAACAAGTTTCCTGATGGTAGCTATCATGTCTGCTACAGGCTTGTTGGTTTAACAAATGTTGTGAATGCAAAGTTGGAACATGTGTGCAAAATATTCCAAGCTATAAACATCAGAATCATTAGAAGTTTGGTGAAGGTTTGTACCATCATCATGAGAAGAGCTGTAACCGCTCTGGCCCTTTCGCTGAAGGGTTTCAAGGAGCTTTTCTATTTTAAATAGGACCATACCCATTGTGAAAAGCCTCATTGCCCAAAACAGGAGACCCTTAGGCAAAATGCAGGTGACTAAGCCAACAGTTGTCCATAAAAAGCCTTCCATTTTTCTTGGTTCAAGTTAACAAGAAAAGAAACACTGCAGGTAATTGATGGCCTTTCTTATTCATACAAACCTTGAGAAATAGGAGGGTTAACTCAGCAAGAACATTGAGAAATCCCAGATACCGCATCTAAGGGCCAGATACCATCTTTGCACACACATTTCTGTAATTTCTGTAATTGTTGAGAAGTATGACAAGCATGAGATCTTTATGGGCCAGACACACCACCATTACTCCTGCAGGTGCACAGGAGGGAAAAGGGACAAGGCCACATGTGAGAACTTTCAGAAAAGGGATGAAATCACGAGACGTGGTTTTTCTGCTGAGCTCCTGAAGTCAGAGGAGACACAATTAAGACAAACCATTGAGCTTATAAATTGATGTTACACCCTAACTTCAGCCTTTTAAGAAGGACAAGTGTTTATGGCTTTGCTATAGTACACGGTTATTTTTTGATCCAGATGAATTTTATCTCCAGTAAAAAGAAGATGCGTAGACAACTATTTGTTGGACGTGTAGTACCACCAGAAGGTTCAGGAGATTCTAATCCTGATTTTACTTACTATAAAATACAGTACTGAACAATGGTATAGAGAGGTTTGAAAAGGTGCTGGCTGCAACAGGAGCTGGGAAACCTCTTTCTTGTTATGTCAGAATCAAGGTTTGTATTAAATATTCAATACTACTACACATCACTGGCGATTGCAGGACCTTTAATGAGGAGAGACTGCTGGCTTTTAAAACACCATATCATTTCTGCTCGATGCAGAGTAAGAAAAAATGACTATGCTCCGTGGAGCCCGTTCGGAAGAGAACTCAGGCTCGCTGGAGGCCAGATACCAGAATATTTGATTTCCCTGACCTTACTTTTGAGAAAAGCGGAGTCACTTCTAAAGACCTCCAAACTCTGTGATGGTAGGAACCATCCTGCACTCAGCTCTCTAGATTGCAGAGAGCCACGCGGTCGCACTAGGTAAGAAGTAAGAACCCCTCAGAACGATGGGACTTTGTGAGACCATCAAAGCACTTTCAAGTACCAGCAAATTGAAAAATAAGGTGCCCACGGGGAGAGTCATGACATTGGGAAGCTGCAGCTCCAAGGCATTTTGGATCAATGTACAACGTGCTGTTCATGGGACTTAATCAAACAATTACAGCCCTCCCGTTGATCGCCTTTGTTTTCTGCCATCAATCAATAGATCCTCAACTGTAAATGTCAGTGCGGTCGTTCTTTCCCAGGAGGTCACTCCGCAAGGTAATAACGAAGAACATGCATCGCTTGGCTGAATATGCTTTTGAATGACTGGCCATGGAGAAACATCTCAATTTCTAAAGAGTCTAAAGGACTGAAAGATGCTTATAGGTGCAAAAGAAAAAGTGAGGACACAAAACCAGCCAACAACCAAAGGAAATGTGAATAGAAAAAAAGCTGTCAAAAAGCATCCAAATCTTCAGGTACAGCAAGTGAATTCCTCTTTGCAAACTGGGGGTATATTTTGACAACTTCACTCCTTTGGGTTGAGTGGGTTTCTGTTAGGGGAGTTCTGCCTTTCTGGGAACATCCATTTTTAATTTTAGTGAGTCTCATTTTTCTATTTGAGCGATCTGCTTTTTCCAATTATGTAAATAGCAATTATTATTTTCATTTTGCAATACAAGGCGATAAAAGAAAAAATATATTTAATGTATTAAAAACAGACCAAAAGAAGATACACAAGGTCTAATTTCACTACATGGCACTGGGCTTCCTAGAGTATCTCTCTGCTGTTGAACAGGTCCCTGTCTAGAGAAGGTGTGCCAGGATCACCAGCTGGAGCAGGTAGGGATTTGGAGGGTGTCCGTTATGAGGTGGGGGTTTGCGTGACACCAGAAGCTGATGCTGGTTGGTGCAAAACTGAAGTTATTCCAGGGGCTTTACTGCCAGGTCCTACCTGGTACCACCACCTTTCATCCACACAAACGCCCTTCTCATCCCGACTGAAGACTTCAGCTGCTGAAGAGCTTTGTCAGGCTCCTGCCATGTTTGTTTTCGCTGAGAAGGCAGCATCTCATGATTCCCCTAATTACAACTGGGTGAGACTGTGCTAATTTATTCCTGGCTGAAATGTTCTGATGGCTTCCAAATGGAAGAAGGAAGTGACAGAAGTAAATGCTGTCTCATAGAGCCATGGAACGTTTCCATTTCACGTAAGAACGACAACGCTCGTTCTTAATGCTGCTCCATAAAAGTATTTTCAGGAGAGGGAAAAAGCTGTAAGAGTTATAAAGCATACAAGCTCTCAAGGTTGCTAACACAGCAAGAAGAGTATAAAATACAATATATAATAATATTATCATAGAATGGTTTGTGTTGGAAGGGACGTTTAAGATCATCTTGTTCCAACCCCCATATTACAGAATATTATACAATAAGCAGGAAATCAAATGTGCTGATTTGAAAGGCCAAAAGAAGAAGTCCTCTTCTTCCTGAAAACCAGGGAGGACCTCAAAGCACCACCATCCCTTGAAAAGAAGCACAATAACTGGAGCAGGACATTCCTCTGAACCCCAGTTCCCCCAAGCCCTCTACCTTGTTCCTGGAAAGCAGTGATTCACTCCCTTTACTGCAGCCAGCTTAGAAAGGAGTATTTACAAGACATCTGGGATTTTATGGATTGCAAAAATTTCAGGGATGAGGATAATCTCAATTTGAGGACATGCAGCAGCTGTCACAGCAAAGCCTCTCCCAGGTTTCTGGGCACTGCCATAAGGTACTTGTATGAAAAACAATAAATAACTTTAAATTGGAAACCTTGTTTTTCAACTGATCTGTCTTTGAGTACTTTCATTGTGAGCAACAGAGATGAATATATTCACAAAACAAACAGGTCACAATGCCCTTGGCAATAAAGAAAGCATTGCAGTCTCCTGACCTCCAAGTTCCCTATTAGAAACCTTATTTTGACATCATTTTATTCCCTGCACAGGTGAGAACAAATCCTGACATCAAAACAACAAAAGCAGGATAAGGAGAAAGCAGAAAAATAATGCACTTTTAATCTTTTTGTAGCTCTCCCAATCAATGCACTAGAAACCTCACCAAGACATCGAATGACAATGAAGAGGTTTAGGGTTTTTTTTTATATTTTAGGGCAGGTGTGAACTGAGCAGTGAATTTTTTTGAGATAAAATTTTGGACACGGTGTCAGTAACTGAAAGTGCAAGTGCTCAGTTACTTGTCAGCGAGCGCAGCACACACAGCTCTCGGGCCAGAAGAATGAGACAACATTCGGGCCATTTTTGGAGACTGCATTTTTCCTGAGATGCCCTGATTTAGTTGTTGCAATCCCGTTGAGAAATATAAGGCATGCAGTAAACAGTCTATTAGACATTATTAATGCTCCCACTGCACATGGCTTGATAGGAGTTGATCAATGAAATTACAACATAGAAAGGAATAGCAAGAATGACTTAACCTAGAATATCATCAAAGGCATTTCAAGATGGGTCACTGCCAGCTGGCCTCCCCTTAAGTGTTCTGTGGATCTCAATTTCAGTCATATATTAGTAACATAACTTATTGAATAAATGTAGTCATTTAAAATCAAGAACATTTGTCTTGAAATACCTCTTAATCCTGATTTTTAACAAACATGTGCTTCATTCAACTAATGAAGTGCAGAACTTCGTCAACCCCACCTGACAGTAAATTGGTTTTTTTTCTGATACACCACAATTAAGAGCAGAGTAAAAAATTAGACACAGAATGAGATGGTAATAAAAGAGACCCAGAAAACGTGGGTACTCAGACGAGAAGTAACATTAGGGCTATGGTCAAGTTTGCAAGATGGACCATGCCCTCTGGTGGCTGCAGGTTGAGAGCATTTAAGGAGAAAAAATGTTTGCTGGTAGAGTAAGGGTCGGTTCCTCACCGTATTTTACTGAAGTGCAGTAAATAAACAGAAAATATGGATCCATGTTAAACAGAAAAATCAGTTAGGGCAGTGACAATTATTATTTTGAAAAAGCAATATTTATTTGCTGATCTAAACCACTTCAATTATTACTTCAATTACTGGAGCAGCTGGCACGAGGGCACCACGCTAAAAAAATGGACTAATGGGGGGATACTTAGAAATCTCAATAAAATAACTTAAAAACATGACTATCTGGAATGGTAATTGGGATCGGTTAGTTTTGAAAAAAAACCCCAGCAGGCTGACTTGGCAACAGTCTTTGTAAAAAAGAGCTGTTGCAAAGAGGAAGCTCAGTGATGGCTCTTCACATTGGGGTAGCTCAAAGCAAACCGGGTTCACTTGCAATCAAAAGTATGAAAAATAAATACCAGATATTAAAAAGATCCAATAACAAGTATATTATTCCCTGTAGAAAATCAATCTAGGGAACTTGCTGAGCTGCCTCCATTAGAGATTCCCACCAGCAGTGAGGTTCAGCCCTGCCAGGGATGGTGGATGTCCTCTTTCCCTGCCTCAGCCTGGAGAAGAGAAGGTGGGGGAGAAGCAGCAAACAAACCATTTCTGAAAGTCCCATCCAGCCTACACTTGTGTGCTCCTTTGCAGACATCAGAAAATGCCAACAGAATTCACGCAATTTCATTCCTTAACTCCTTTATTTTGCTAAAAACACAATACCCTGACCTTAACTTCCCTTTTTTCCCCTCTTAATATTCTACAATGCTCCATTGATTCTTCCTGGGCAATGATAATCAGATGTCACAGACAAAGGGAAATGAATGAAATCTGACACATTTATTTTCAAGCCTGAAGCAGACTAAATTGTAAATAAACCCTGCTTTTTCTGCAGCACAAAGGTTGCAGACTGACTGTCCCCGCGGACTCTGCTCTCCTCTCGCTACTTAATAGACTCTCTAACACTTTCTTTTGTCCCAATAGCGATCTCGCAGCAGGACTTTTGGCAGACACGTGTATTCTGTGTCAAAACCAGAGTGGAAATAACTGATGGGAAGCATAAAAAAAAAAAAAATCTGATGGGAATCGCTATAATAAGGAAATGAATAAACATAAAAACAGTGAAACATAACCAGGAAGAGATACAGCCAGAAAGCTGCTGAGCTGTTACTTCATTTCTCCAAGGCCAGTAAGAGCCACTGTTTTCAGAATTAAAATTGTTTCGTGTTAGTATAGAAAGCATTAACATACGCTATACTTGGTTTTATATGTTAATTTCATATATTTACATTCCTATTTATTTCAATACTGTTAGAAAACAAAGCTCTCACAAGATAACACTTTGAACATGCTATAAAATTAATATGGTAGATTAATTTATAGAATACTAATTTATTTAGGAATCTATTGACCACAACTAGCACCTGGATACTATCTTTATTAACAGTATGAGATAATACTGTACACCTAGACCCTGTAAATGTGTTTTGACTTACACCCTCCTAATAGTTGTGCATTATCTTTGTATTTAAGCATTTCAATTCACAAAGTGTTCTGTTTAATAACTGTTTGTACATTCAGCTGCTTAGTCATTGTGCTTTTCCAAAAAAACTCCCATAAAATGAGCTTATTATAATAAATCAACCGAGATGGGGTACTCATTTGTTAGCAGCTATCACTGAAATTAAACAGTAGTATTTTTACCCTTTGTTTTCCACAGTGCATTTTTATTTCCCCAGTGAGCCTAGTATCTGCCTCATAACTAAAGGCAAATCACACGCTACTTACCTGCTAATGCTCCACTGACCACCGTCAGATGCCCTCTCTGTCACCCAGGGCCACCACCAGCCCTTCCACAGCAGGTTCCACCTTCCTCGACCGATGCTGCAGCCTGACGGAGGGACACAGCTCACCTACGGACAGCCACAGCATCGGGGCTTGGAAACTCTCCATCACTTCCACTAATTTCAGAAAACAAATAATTTGGCAAGTGGAAGCGTAATCTGGCTTTTTTTATGCTCAGCGTGTGAGATCACACGCAAGAGGCACTAAAGGTGCAGTTTTATGAATATATTGGATATGATATGTGGCTACAATGCTTCTGGAAATGCTGATGATTTCCCCAAAACGTGGCGATGATTTTTGCCCTAAATATTATAGAATCACCATAGAATGGTTTAGGTGGGAAGAGACCTTAAAGATCATCTCATTTCAACCCCCTGCCCTGGGCAGGGACACCTCCCACCAGACCAGGTTGCTCCAAG
>JAOXJM010000002.1:34529411-34548689 GCA_026413425.1 Tringa solitaria
GGGGGTTGGAACTCAATGATCTTTAAGGTCCCTTCCAACCCAAACCATTCTGTGAATCTATGATATATGAAACTCTCCAACACAGCCGGAGTGGCTCAGTTCTCTAAAATGATGGGTACTTTCAATCTACAGAACTGATTTTTCTGATTTTTTCTGATTTTTCTGTCTGTATTGACAAATATAATTGAATTAAGGGATAAAATTTTGTATGTTTTTTATGTCAAGGGTCAGTGTCTCTTTTGTAGATTACAGTTAATCAACAGCTCCATAAGAATATGGGCTTCAAAAAGGCAAAGTCCCAAGAATTCAAATGGACATTTAGCAGTACTGCACCTCCTTCTAGTACTATTGCTCATTTATAACACTTTATTAATAGAACTGCTTCCATCAAATCCAGTCATTTCAAGTGATAAAGAGGAAGTGTTTCTAGAGGTATCAGGAGAGAAGGCACAGAAATAGATATAGACATAATTCAACCTTGCCACCATGATCCCATAAAAGAGTGCAAAGAGGTGTTAAAATTTGTTGTTTCCCACCCCCATGTCACTATTAAATGCAATTCATACACGGAGGATTTCTTTTCTGAGAAAAACAAAGCATATCAGATGCATTGCTAAGTATCAGTGAAAACAAAGTAAAAAGTGGGAGATATCTACAGCCCCTCCAAGCAATGGTTTGTCTTGGTAGACGTCAGGCAGATATCGGATCGACTTCTTGGCCCAGCTACACATGCGTATATACGTCTTTGTCAAAAGCATGGGCAACATTCTGAGCAACACTGAGTAATAAGCTAAAGTAACAGCAGTGGTCTTCAAAGGCAGCCTCAGCCAGCAATCAGCCCAGAAATACTTCTTTACTCCCGGGACCGGGAGGAATGCGAAGAGCAGGAAGCGTGACACGCTCCTGTACAACTCAGCTTTTATTTCTTTGCTCAACCTAAAGCAAATTCCACCCAGATCTGCAAGCTCCCTCCCAAAACCAAAAATTGAGTTTCAAATGCTGATATGCATTCCTGCTGAAATACCAACATAAAACAAGGAGAAGGAATTATCCAAACATCGTTACTCACAGCATCAGCAAAACCGGCATCACTTTGGATTTACACAAATTCAGTTGCACGTTCTCAATTTTTTGATTACAGCATCGGAATCGATTAGCATTTTTATAAAATGAATTTGGGAAGCCAACGTCCAAATATTTTTATTCTCTGAGTGCATTAATCTATATTATTGCTACCTAACATAAGCTGAAGTGAAAAACAGCCGCATCTGGCCAGAAAGCTGGGTGAGCACGTGCAAAGACCGGGAGAGCGAGCTCTGCAACAGCCTCCTGCAACTCTACACAGGCTCGGAGCCAACATCGCGCTGAGAAAACTCCGATGGTTCAAAGGGGTTTGTGGCAAACTATTACTAAAGCACTTTTTCAGTGGTGGCTGATTTGGGTCAAGCTGGTTTTGGAAAGCCAGCCTACGGCAGCAGTGCCCTGTGCTGCTCTTCTTCAAAGCTACGTGTGATGGGCACCAAGTCAACGGTACCTCCTCCCTCATCCCCTTGAATAGACTCATCACAAACGTGACATTTTTAAATTTGTCACGGGCATAATCTAGAGATGCAAGCAAGCTAACCACATTTTTAATGTACATTTTTCCATTTACAGGAAAAGAAAGTATTAAAAATAAGTGACAAATTTATTGACTTATTTTTAAAATAGGAAAAAGGAAAACTGCCAATTTTAAAAAAATCCACATTAGTCACAGGAAAATATTTCTTACATTTTCTATATGTTCAAAGTGAATAAGAAGCCTTACTGAGGTCTGGCATTTTTAATTCAAAAAAGAAACATGGCACACCTGCTAAGCTCTGAAATGATGCTGTTTCTGATCATAAACTTCAGTTTCCTTAAATGCTACTTAAACCCCCTGGAACAAAGAAAGTATTTAACCATCTTCACTTTCGGCTCCTGCATCCACACTACACAGAGAACCCGGATTTTATTTTCTCCGTAGCAGGATGAAACAGTGTAAGAAAGAAAGGAAATGGGAAAGAACCTGTCCTAATCCAAAATTTAAAATATTTAAAACTGTGCCATTAACTGAAACCTGTGATTCACTTTGAAAGCAGTCTTTGAAGGAAACTCCCAGATAAATAACTCATATTATAAATTAGTTTCCATTTTGTTTATAAATGGAAAAAAAAAAAGCCCACCCCTATTTTTACCTCTAAACATTAAATCCACAGACAAAAGTACAAAGATGAAGACTTGACAACAGCTGTACTTTCAGACTGGCAGCACAAAGGGGATGTTGGATTTTGATTTTGTTTCAAGTTCTTCTCTGGTTTTAATTTCCAATTTTAAAGCAGTTAGGACTTGCATCATTTTCAAAGACATTCAGTGTTTGCGTTTTCCAAATCAATTAAAAATAACAGGCTTAAAATTCAATATACAAAAGTTTCATGATACCTCAGCTGTCAAACCAGGTGTAAAAATGCTCAAAAGCAGCATCCATCCTTTGCTGGTCCCACTGCAGCAACATTCATTCCTTTGAGAAACACTACAGCCTCATCAAGTTTTTGGGGAAGAAAAGCTACATCTGGTTTACACGCCCTTGTCACAGTTAATGATCAATGATTTAAAAACAAAGAAACTTTAAAAGGAAGAAACAAATTAACTTTTCACATTTTGTGACTGAAATATAGGAGATAATAGTTACTGGAAAGAGAAAATATTTTCACCTCAAATCAGAAGGGTAATGTATCTGACCTTGGAATTTAAGCTCATTTCTTACTCAATTTAAAGTTTGTTTTTTTTTTCCTTTACCAGTAAAGCATAGGAATTCGTCCTCAAAACCAAAACAGATAATACACAGTGATGAGATAATCAATACCCATTAATAGTAATATTTCTATAGAGCAGGGAGTTGAAATGTGCTTTTTCTCATATGGCTTCATTCCTACTAGACTCAGATTTTAAGAAATCTTAAAGACCAGTATGCCTTGGGGTATGAAAACACTAACTTGAACCAAAATAAGAGTACAGTTAAAATGAAGCATAAACAACAACAAACAAAAAATTCAATGAAAAGAATTCTTAATGAAAACCAGAAAGCAGAAGTCACAAAGGAAGTACAGTGAAACGCTTGGGATATTCTCAATACTTTTGAAATCATTGTTCAAAAAGAGAATGTTTCTAAGGAGAAAAATGCATCTTATCAAGCATTATCAATGATCCTTCAAACACGAAGACAGAGGAATTAGAGTTTTACAAGTATAACTTAAAAGGGGTAAAGACAAGAAGTTGCGACAAGGGTAAATGCTGAAGACGTTTTCCAAACAACGCTGTTGGGCTTCCTGCCTGAAATCATACAACTGCTTTATGATTTGCAATTCAATCTGGAGAAGCAAGCAGCCTAATCACTTGACAAAACACATTCCAAATGCGCTAACCCCGCTGTGCCACGCGGAAACAATAACTCATTGTGTTCTGACTCTTATTATTCCAGTAGTAAACATGAAACGGGGCCAATGGAAAACATTTCCTGGGAATACGGCGATTCAGAGCCGTTCTCCTTCTCAGCTGTAATTCATAGCAACCTGCAAAGGCTTCTGGCTCACCTGCAAATACAAAAGCCTTTGACTACATCGCTGAACACTAAAATCCAAGCGTGACCCGCTGGTTTGGATGCATTTGAAAGAGATGCACATAAAACAATAAGTATAAAATTCCCAGTTTATTTATGAGGAGCTCTCACATAATGCAATTATTCTAACCTACCTCAAACTTGTTATCCTGAGATATGGTGCCTGAGAAATTGCTACCAAAGGGCTAGATTTAAATGATACTTCTCCAAGGACTCTGTTTTCAGGGATGCACTATAAAAAAAACCCTAGCACTACCTGGAAAAATTTAAGTTACGTTAGACTGAACAACTTCTTATCCGAGAACAACATCCAGTGCCTCCAAAGTCAAGACACTAAGGCAAGGGAAAAAGGAAAAAGAAAAAGAAAGAACATAATCTAGTAGATGGCAAGTTGACAAAGATAACTATTTCACTGTTGGATGCTCTTCCAGAAGACAAAATGAACCGGTCAATTCTTTTGAACTTGTATCTGTGACACTATCCTTGATGACTTTGGATACGAGACATGAGAATGTGAATTGACAATGAAGGATATTAACTGCAGGCCCAGGAGGCTCTCGTGGTTTTTTTCTTTTGTCTCTTTGCTTGTTTTAAAAACCCTTTTTGATTATCTACTCAACTTTTGATTACGCATTCAGTTTAAATGCAGCAAAACTGCAGCGGGTCCAGCCTAGGTTTCAACTCATGAACACTGGGAGAGCCCAGTCCTGTGCGTGGCCCTCCCTAAATCAGGTTCTGGGACCCTGGCAATCCGCAGAGCGCACAAGGCAGATTTACAGATCCAGGCTGACTCGGTCAAGATTATAAGCTTATTCATGCCCCAACTCATTTTTGCTTGGCTCCATAAGTACTTCTAATGTGTGATTCTGGAGGCTCTGGGAAGGTTTGTTTGCTCTGGGGCAGCATCGATGAGCCCGACCAAGCTTCATCCTGCATCAGATCCATCTCCCCAGTGTTTCTCAGAACCTTTCTTAGCCGAGTCCTTCTCTTCCTCAAAGCATCCCAGTTATTCAGAGCAATGCAGTTCAGTATTTTGAGCTGCTCATTGCTCCTTAAGAGAGAGAAGGGAAAACTATGATCCAAAATCAACGAGCACTTGGCAACAGCACATGAAAGCAACTCTTTAATTCAGTCGCTAACAGGGAATTAAAACTGCACACGTATCTTTCCAGAGAGTTAAGCAACATACTCGTCATCTCAAGATCATCATCAAAAGTGACTCAGTTACTGCTGGAAAAAGCACATTAAACATGCCAATAAAGCTGTGAATTAAAGGTTGAGAATACTAAGTTAGGGATGCACCTTAAATAGAAAAGATGAGGGATGGATAGGAACTGCCACACAAACACTTCAAGCCAAAAGAGAACACAGTACTGAGCCCCAAGCTTGCAGTGATAGTAAAACCAATGGAATAAAATATAAAATTTAGAGGGTTATGCTTTAAGGAGTTACAGTCTCAAAAAGTGGGCTGGAAACAGGAAAAAATCTGAAAGAATAAAAGAGTTAAATACTATTTATTAAAATATTTGAACTGCATAGAAGTGAAAATGGCAGAAAGCAGCAAGAGGACCTTTCGAACAGGAGGGCAAAGCGAAGTCCTCGTTAAGACATATGAGAAGGAGGAAAAAACCCAAACACAAGAGTCAAGCTGAGAACTACGAATGCCAGCGTTTCCATGAAATAACGCAAAATTGAAGCAATTGGCAGTAGCTTATCAGCCAAATAAATCAGATTACAGCAATCAATTTACTGGCTAAATTAATTAAAACATGGAATCAATTACGCTGCATGTAAAAAGTCGGGCTGATGTCACCGGTGCAGAGAGTAAACACGATCTGAGGCACCGAGCATCCTTACAAAAGGTCTGACCCTGGAAAAAGGGGCTGGTGGCGTGTGGCGGAGCCGGGACCCAGCACATGCCTGCGGTGTGGTTCCCACAGCTGCTCCCTATCTGCACCTAATTACAGCTTTTAACTTTTATCACATTTTGAAACTAATCCCATACGCTAGTTATCCTCAGCATGAAATAAATCTGCACGATCGCTCTACTTAGCCCACATTATTTAGTTTTTAATTTCTGTTCTTGTGTTTCTAACGCCTTCTGAGTATGGAAAATGATTCCTACAAGATTTGGCAGTCCTTGTCCTTCCGCGCATTCCCCTGAATCTTCACCAAATCATGAGCTCTTTCTGGTCCAGTCACACACACACAGAAAAGCAGAACTATTCTGCCAGAGAATCAAATGTCACAACATTCAAATGGTGAAGGAGCATCTTGAGCACACAACCAGCAAGACCAGGCTGGATGGGGCTTTGAGCAACCTGGTCTGGTGGGAGGTGTCCCTGCCCAGGGCAGGGGGTTGGGACTCAATGACCTTTAAGGACCCTTCTGACCCAAACCATTCTATGATTCTATGCTCCATCTCTTCAATGTGAGGAGAAGTAAAGTATGCCAGGATATCTTCAGTTTTCAAGCAATGGCCTCAAAAACATATGTAATTCCAAAATCCATCTGTTGGTTACACAATCTCTATGACGGTCATTTTGGACTAAAACATATTTTGGGGAATTTTGCAGTCCAAGTCAAATGTTTCATGAACTATACCAGAAGTCAGATAATGGTGCTTCTTGAGGGGCGCTGGTTTACTCTGCTCCTTGTATGTCAGAAGCAGATATTATTAATATACCAATAAATACAAACTCTGAAATCACAAATATTTAGCGAAGTTTGAGATTTGCAAGAACAAGGCAAAATGGAGTTCGTATTATGACCGTACTTCAAATCATGTTTTAAAGACATTTCTGTCTTTGCAATTGATTGTTTTGGGAGACTCTGGTGCAGATCTGATGGTTCAGTGTAATTTCTAACCCACAAGCCAATTTATACAGTCCCAGTTGTTTAAGACCCAGAAATTAAGTTAATGACTTTACCTTTTTATTACATAAGTACTGGAATTTTTGAGCATATTGTTGCTCAAATGAGGCTAAGAGACCATGGCAGTCTTCTCGGTTTAATCCAAACATACTAAAAAGTGAGGGAAAAATTTGCCTGGCTACACCTTTTTGGCACAATCTTCATTGCTTAAATATCTTGTGTGCTCAAGGATCACGCTGGATTTAGAAATATGCCTTCTGATGATTCTAAGTGTTTATAAACTTAATTAGAAACAAACTTGTAAGATGTGTCTCCTCTAGAGAAGCTGCTACAAATAACTGACATGTCTGACTTTCTTGGTTACAGAATTCAAATTTACTACCTATAGCTCTGATAAGATACTGAAAATGTAGTTCTTTAGAAGAATTTAGTTCATGATTCATCAGAATTTATTTAAACTCCTTCCTAGCTCTCCAAAGTACACAACACTGTATCTTTAAAACATCATGAACAGCGGTTGCTTCAGAGCAGACCAGCAATTTCTCCCCAATCAGATGATTGCACAGTTCTAAACAATTTGTTTAATGTTTTCCATCTGTGAGTTTTGTGACTACATTTTCATCGCCTCAAGAACTTCAGCGCATTTATCTATACAAACATTAATCTACATCACACCACCCTTATAAACCTTAACGTACGCTGTCTTTTGCGTTAATCCATTCGATTCCATTCAAAGATGCAACACTGCACGTATCCATCACTTTGCCAGGGATCTAAATTAGCTTTAAATTAAACAGCCTCTGTACTTGACGGGGGAAAAAAAAAAGGAAAAAAAAAATTCAACAAAATACTTGCATTCACAAGCATAACAAATGTAAAACATGTTTGAAATACACCCTTTGTATTAGCAAAGAACAGTAACTAAACTGTACATAAAATTAAATGCTTTGAAAAATGCAGCACCAGAAAATCAAGGTTATTGGAATAGTTGTGACAGATTATTTTTCTAGTGGAAGTATTATGCACACAAATATATTTTTTAAATAAATACAGTTTTGTAAAACTGCCCGAGTCTGCAGATTTCTGCATAAGAATTCGAGGTTTTATTTACTAGAACTAATAACCCTCAGTTTCTTGCAAGAAGCATTAAGATGCATAACCAAGTCACAAGTAAGAGGATTCTAAAGTTATTAAATACTGGGAATGTTGTTTGCCTTCTACTACTCCAGCTTACTCTGTGCAGCAGAATAACAATGCTGCAAAGCTGTGACAATTTTCATTTCGTAGGTGGCAAAAAAAATGGAATTAGTTCTGTAGGATGTGAGAAAGATGTATTCCTCAAGGGAAAAAAAAAGTTTTGTCAGCTTGTATTGCTAGAGGTTTTAAAATTCTGGTAAAAACTTGCAATAAAAGTTACTACTACAGGAAAAAAATGGAAACCTTAAGTAATTTTCTTTAGTTCAGTGATGACTAATACTCCTGGAAAGGCGAGCTCAGGCACTGATTTTATTGTTGTACTGTTGTTTTGAGTTTGTTGGTGGTTTTTTTTCCTGATTGTTAAGACTTGTACGTGAACATGAGGCAATTTATAAGATTTTTTTGGATTTCAACGTCTGTCTTTTGTGATGACGTAGCCTCACCAGATCCCAGGTGGTTGCAGGCAGATGACTGAAAATCACAGAAAAGGCAAATTATCTTCTCTTGATTCCAATACCTGTGGTCACTTTGGCTCAGACCAGTGGGAAATAGTCTAAAGCCTAACTTCTACGGACCTCCTCTCCTCTGCCGGCAGAAGCAAGATCTTTGTTGCTGTGTGGAGACAGCAAAGCTGGTCTGCACCAATAGCAGCGAGAAGAAGGTGGTTGCTGAATTGTTAGGCACTGGCAAATCTCTGCTGGAATACAACTTTGGTTTTGTAATCTCTTCAGATTTTCACATCTAGTTTCTTTCTACACAGCGTAGCTCAAAACCAGCCTTTCTTATTCGTCTCTACAAACATCTATCTAGATTTTCAAGTTTTAATCCTACCATTACTTGTTTTAACATCTCTCTTCTGTTCATGTCAAGTCCTTCGTCTCATCCTTCTACCTCCATGAACTCCTGCAGAACTTAGATGCATGTCTCTACCAGCTACCCACACCCCATCAGACAGAGCTCACTTCTGAAGCTTTCTACAGTCTGTTTCAACCTCATCTTCATCCCTAGCACCTACAGGCAGTAATAGGAGTTCTACCTCAGACTGACTATGGGACCTGATATCCCAGACCACTGTATCTGGTTTGAAGGAAACTCCTTTGTGTCTCCCCATATTCTTCATTTCTCCTACACCTCTCATGCTGCAAAAGGTTTCTCCATAAATTCTAAAAGATAATTCATGCTTTAGATCATTCTTCAAAAGTCGCCTTCACTGTGATGTGTACAGAAAAATTCATACAGCTTAGCCAATTACTGTTTAGTCTATTAATAGACTATAATTTACTCTATTAATATAGTTCACCAGACAAACCAGAAATGCTTCTCTATTTCTTTATACTATCCATTTGCATCCATCATGGTTTGTGTTAGACTACACTCTCTGAAGCAAAGAGGGTCTTGTCTCCAAGAACACACAAAGCCAAGACGGAGGAGTCTATGTAGGCCTTCGTCATGTGTTCCTTTCAACACTGGAGAAAGTACTTTCATTGTAATTAATGTATTCCATTTGATGCCATTTGATTTCACTCTATTATTAGACACACAGGAAGCTGAACAGATGTGAATTAGCTTAATCAATTTATCAACTTCAGCAAACAAATCAGTCAAGGGAAAAAAAAAGGTATTAAAGTCCTTTTTGATCTGCTCTACTCAAAGCTTCTGCTCAAAGCAGGGACACAGAAAGGTGGGAAGCAGCTTCCACCACTGAGGCTACCATGGCCATGCCAGCAACTGGGACCAAGGACAGCTTTGTCACTTGGGTAACAGCACCCTGTTCGCCCTGGTTGGCACAAACGTGTCCCACGTTACGGGACACGGGCAGGATTCTACAAAACTATGAAGGCTTTGAAGCCGCTGCTTTAGATTAGGATTGTATCTGCCCTTATATCTGAAGTGCTTCTTAAAGGTGTTGACAGTCCAGCGGTGACGGGAAGAAAGATTTAAATTGTTTCCCACTAATTTAATTACCATCCCCAAAAGCAGATTTTCATAAAGATTTTACTTCATGAAGACATTTTTCACAGGCTTCTCTCAGGAGCCACAAACTGAAATTCTCATCAGATGTTAGGAGAAAAAAAAAAAAGACATGTCAGTGGGTTGGTCTCAGAAAAATGGAAAGTGGAAAGAGAAAAGTATTGCCAGGATACCAAGGACATTATTTACAGCTCTTTTCATACTGCGTTTGATCCATGGACAAAGATATTACTGAAAGTACCAACAAAGTAAAGCCCTGAAGAGCAGTTTTGAGCGGAGGAAGCTGACTCGTGTGACAGAGCATGCCCAGGAATCTTTTAGGAGACACTACAATGTGACTAAATTTTGCTCATCAGTTTTGATATGTTGTCAAACATATCAACGTATCACTTCACTGAGAAGTGCTTATCTGCAGAGCAATCTTTCAATTAACTTCATTTTTCTATAACATCATTCCATCTGCACTTACAGCTTCATTTCACATAGGGTGCATCCTCGCAAAGTAAAGGCTAATGATGGTTAAATGCAGTTCAGCACAATCTCAATTTTCAGAAGGTATCAGCATCCAAAGCCTCTATTACCACCCTACCTCTCTATTTATTTATTTGTGAGTACATGACTGGTCACTGTCTAATAATAAACACATCAGAATCCTAATAAACTTCTTTCATGCAGAAGATGATGTGAGGTCTTCTGAATTTTTCAAAATGAACCGACAACAGAAATGGAAAATACTTGTTCTAAGGCACAAGTAATTGAGGAGAACTTGATAAACACAACCTTTTATCCATGAACACTGTCTGAGCACTGCTATGCCATTTTTTTTTGCCTTAAGTAACTGATGTTTCTCAATACATGTTAGGAACTGCACATAAAGAGCCTACGAGGAGTTTATTTAAATATCAAATGCGAGCATTTGCTGGCACAAGATCTCATCCTTGTCTCTGTATAACCAGAGTGGTTTGAGGTTAAGTGAGGTTGAATCTCATTACACTGGCCAGAAGCAGTAAAGAGTTGGACCTATTTCAACCATCAGGCGCCCGTGATTTGCCATCCAACAGAATAAAAAGTTATTATTGTTCCTATGAGTGCTTTTATTAAGTTATTAACTGTTAGACATTTTTTTACATTTATCTCTGTGGTATAAAGAGTTAAGAACTTTGTTTAGTTTGTCTGTCCTCTCTTCTTCATTCGCCAACTGTTAACAAAAGACGTCAGAAGAGAAGGGGATGGAAAACAATACACTGTAAAACTATTTGAAAATGCTCAACCACATAAAGCAAAACGGGCAAAAGTCCTCTGAAAAAATCAATTAATATTTTCTGATCCTTTAGAAAAATTTTGATACTTTCTGTGAGCACATATTTTTCTCTTTTTCTTTTCTTTTTTTTTTCAGAAAAGAATAAATAAATCTGATTATAGGAAGGAGCTCTGCCATGTAATGTGTATGAATACTCAGAAATCATTTCATTTTGCAGAGATCTGGAAAGTCAGAGTACCACTTGCTGCTATTCTATAATGCATTGTCATAACCTGTAACTGGTAAATTTATTAGGTAAAATTTTTTTTATTTTTTTTTTTTTTGTAAAGGAAGGGAAAAGGAGTGCAAAAATTGCCAAACACGATGAACAAACTAATGTGAGGTAATGTTTCAGAAATTTTCTGACATTACAGACAATATTAAAAGATTACCATTTCCAGTGACTTGTTTTCTTGCCCCAGGCAGCAACGCAAGTCGCACTATTTCTACCAGTTGTTTACTGGATCTGGTTATTGCCCTCAGTTTGTGTCTCAGAAGTCCCACTCCTGATAAATCATGACCTACTTAACTGACATAATTACAGGCAGTAGTAGAGAAAGCTGATTCATGAGGAATAAGGCACACCACCATTCCTATTGCTCTTTTAAAATTCACTGTAATTTCATTAAACTCGTACTGACTATTGTAGAGAGTAAAGAAGTAAGAAGGAAATTGATTTTAGTGTTGAGAAATGGCTTCCTTAGAGCTAGCAACTATTTAAACCTCAAATGGCTATCAGCTCACAGCAGGGCTAGTGCATTTCAACGTGTAGCTATGTTTTAATTTCCCAAAACCACAGGACATAAGTCACAGTTCCAGAAGTGTCTGGAGTGAAATAGTCAGTGCTGATAACGCTGCAAAGTTTTACATCCTGCAGTTTCTGAACACGTGGTGTGCCACTCGCATTGCACAGCATCAAGAGTTGATGCCCCTTTGCTCATACGTGGTTAACACCTTCAAAGGCAGCAGTTCAGTTGTTTTGCACTCAAATGAACACACTACTTTTATTTCTGAATAACAAGAGTGTCTTGAACACCGCTGGCCTCCAAAACTATTTCTCTTCTTCCTCCTACCTTTGTAATTTTTTCCAATTTCCTCTCACTGATCTAGGGATGATCCTAGCTGAACAGGACATGACGTGCTGCCCATTTAAATCTCTTGCACATCAAGATTTTCCCACAGTGACAGATACTTTTCAAAGAGCATCCAAGCACGTTCCCCAGTCTACTTCCCTTCGCACCGCACAGCTACGTGCACAACCCTTAAAGAACATTCTCTACTTATATAATTCTGCTACTAAAACTTGTAAATTAGTATCTATATCTAGAAAAGTATTTAATCTTATTACTGCAGTATTTTAACTAGAGCATGACCCTTTCAAACACTTATTATTAGGAAGTGTTATTACCTTTGCATTCCAGTTGAGCAACCAAGTCACAGCACAAATGGTAACACGCACAGGATGAGAAAAAGCAAGAAACTGAAGCAGCTTCTCCAGAAGTTCACAGTCCTGCTTAAGTGTTCATCTCGCCAAATTCCTTTAATTTATCTACACCCCACCCTTCCAACAGTTAACAGTTAACTGACTACTGAATGAAAATTTTATTGAACTACAGCCATGGTAAAATAAGAAGAGCAGCAGCTGTTGAAGACCACTCTGAGACAGGTAAATCTGTACTTTGCTGGCTAGAAACAGACCATGGTGTTATGTACTCTTGAGCTTAATCACTGACATCTTTGAATAATATGACAACTTTTCTCAACTGCTATTCAGTGGAGAAAGAGGAATTTTCAAGAAGATAATCAACGATTTGCAATTAATGAAAAAGTTAAATCAGCGTTTTGTTTTCCACCCAAGCATCACAGCAAGCATTCTCCAACACAACTCCCTCGGGGCCTGCAATCAGCCCACAGGGTCAGTAGTTAAAGCAAGGACATGGATTTTTTTTTTTTCCCCATTTGATTGCATTGGCTTACAGTATGATTATTGAATTATGTTCTGGTCAGTAACATTTCTTACCATTCCATGCGGACAAATCACTAAATATCTACTTTACAAAATGTAAAAACCTACATTCCATCCACTTCAAGATGCTTAAGGTGTTTATGCTGCTTATTATATTCTTCAAATTCTGTGACATATTGTTAAATTAAATCCGCCAGTTTATTTCTTAACAGAAGCACTTGAAGCCTTTAAGCGTCTCCACCCCTTTCACTTTTTTGTATTAATTCTAATTTCCTTTCTTTAGGCATTCATTAGACTGGAATCTAACACAGGAAAAATTATTTGATTGGTTTTCTTCACACACAGAATAACAAATATAATAATCTGAAAGGCAGCAGTATGTGTTAATTTTGAACTACATAGAGTCTGTAAAACAGAATGTACTTAAAATTTGTATTGCTTTATTTTATGTTAAAAGATAAAACTCTCTATTTTCTAACGCTTGCTGGAGGAGTTGTAAATTTTTCACTTTTCATCCTTTAGAGATAAGATTTCCATAATGCTTCAGCAGCAGATGACGCCAACATGTTATTAAAAACATTGTTTTCATACTTTTAAACTTACCTGCTTTTACGTCCTGGTTCAATCGACAGTATTTCGAGTGCTCGAGCAGGGGCAGACATTGCTCAATAGGCGTCCAGATGTACGTCTCAGGACACAACAAGTCAGAGGGTCTGTACTGACCCTAGAAAGGGGAAAAGAAGAAAAAAAGAAAAAGAGAGTAGTCGTATCAGTTGCACAAGAACTCTCTGGCTACAACTTTCCAGATTTTCCTATGAATAAGGAAAAATTTTAGTCTAATCTACACCAAATGAGTCAGAAACCGCTTCAGTGAAATCACAGCCTTACTCCTTTAGTAATTTCAGCACCATCTCAGGAATACAAACTTGACCTTGGCAGTTGAAGAAAGTGTAAAATTAACAGAACACATTTTTACGGTATCCAAGATGAACTACAAAAGTTTTGGCTTTGCTTACTGAAACTTTGTATTTAACTTATCCTCTGGAGTTCTGCTGAGCTGGTGCCGACACTAAAAAACTCAGCACCTCCAAAAGCAGCTTGTCTCAAGTGTTGTTCATTCTACCAAATAATGGAGATGCAAAAAAATCTAATAGGAAAAAATCACTACTCAACAGTAAGCAGGATGCTATTTTTATTGCCTTAGTGATGGAGCTTTTTGTTCATTGCTACTTAAATAGTAACATTTTCTTTTTAATTTATGGAGGTTTCTCCTGGAATAGCTTGCAGGTAATGATTAGTGAATTTCTACCATTCTTTGTTGATTTATTAAAAAGATATCCTTTGCAGACGTTCCCAGAGACTAAACAGCCATAATTATTTTCCCTTTAGCTGCACAAAAAATCACCACCTCAGCAATAATAACCTCCTCTAATCAGATCTTAATTTGATTTAAAATAAGATTATTCATTGGCCTATAACTTAAGTCAAAAATCTATCTTAGAGCCATTATTTGTTTAATCCATACTCTTTCAACATTCAGAGCCATATGGTGGCAATAGCAAATTAATTTTTAAATTGAAAATTCATTTCATGTATCAGCTTGGAAAAGAGCCGTACAGTAAATAGAGTGAAAAAGTTTAAGGATTTCAATTGCACAGGTCTTGAGGCAATAGTTAAAAAGACTGGACATTATAAGAAGTCACACCGCAGTTGATGCAACTCAGAGCTTTTCATATCAATTGCTTTAAAAAGGTAATTAAGATGATCACTTGGATATGAAATTGATTTTTTTTCCCTACATCTACGACAAAAAAAAGGCAAAGTGGTCTTGAATGAAGCTGACCAATATTTAGGAAGGGACATAGGTAACTACTGCGACTATATAAAGACATATTTTTTTAAAAGTCGCATTCACAAGCTCTGCTATTCTTCCTTCGAACACACCCCTATGCAGTAACACCTAACTTTGGAGAATCAGAAGAACCATTTTTGAATGACTGCAGAGATTCCCCAATTCCTTTTATTCTCTTACTGTTCCATTTTTAACAATATTTACAGTAGAATTAACTTTGTTCATTATTTATTTCCCATCAACTGTAAATTGTTAAGAAATACAAAAATTATCTCTGATAAAAACAAAGTCATAATTGTCTGTGTGAAAAAAAAAAACCACAACCACCAAGCTTCATGCTGAATCTTGTCAAACACCTGATGTATCTTCCTGAAATGAGTCTTTATGTCTCTGATCTTCTCATCTGAAAACATTCAAGACTGACTTGTAACCATTGCTGTTGGGTTTGGGGTTTTAATTAAATGCAAATTTCTATATCAAGTTAAAACAATATCCCTCCAATTCCATGGAGAAGCTTGAACCTCAAGGCCTTAGAAAATCCTCTAAAGCCAGAGAATGGAAGTGACATTATTAAATAAACCTCTTTGAAACGTTACTCTATCTCAACGGAAATAGTTGAAAAGTATATGAAGGTAAGGGCTAAAGAACACTTTTAGTCACCATTACTCAGATGAAACAATTTAAGGAGTTGGGAGAAAAAATATGCCCTTTCAGTCAAATCTAAAAAAAATAAATATATCAAAATTAGAACATAATTAATTGTTGATTTAAAGCCGTTTCCTCAACTGGCCAAAAAGGCAGAAATAGCCAAGTAACCATCTTTCAGAGCTGCTGCTTAACGCACAGAAACTACATTTAGTCTTTCCTAAGACTAAATGGGTGTAAGTACAGATTGCTCAGCAACTCACACTTTTCCCAGAAGATATTGCCCCTACATCCTGAAATACATCACATTTGAGAGTCCCACATGTGAAAATTATACCACTGCACAGCCCTGTTCTGAATTTCCGAATTACTTCTATAATGTCACGTTCTGTCATGAAATGGGATGTACAAAATTAACTGCGTTGCGGTGTTACTAGTTTGCTTATAACAAAAAAAGAGTTTATTTACTACTGAGGAAACCAGGAATGGGAAAATTTGATATTCTATCCATCACTGTAGATTCGGTATTTATTTTGAGCATCAAAATACCCTACTTAGGAGGGAAAAAGGAAGAAATAGTCCTGAGGTGACTTCTTTTAAATGTTTTCTTCCCCCATAATTTACAGTCTTATTAATAAACTTCCCTGACGGTGTGCGAGGCTGAGGTTATGACACATCACTGACCAGTGACACACAACGTAATTAGAGGTAAAAATTAAAGAAGCCACTGATGCTCTTCAATACCCTCCCTTTTAAAAAGTATTGCCAAACATACTGGAAGTAAGATATTTCTCCTCCCATAAAGGTATTTTATTTACTGGACTGGTTAAACTCACATCCCATGACTCATCCCGTGGGTGAGTTTCCCAGTGACCGGCGTTGGCACTGTCTATATGTTGATAGAATTAAGAAAAGAATCTGTTAAATCAAAAGCAATAATTTCTAAGGACTTTTTTCCCTTTTTTTTCCTCCCCTAAGCACACAGTCTCAATTTACTTACTTTCTTAAAAATGTTAAAAACTCAACATGAAAATAAACAATGAATCCACCTCAGTTCCTGCCTCCCCCCCCCTTATTCCTGGGCTGTTAAAAATCTGAACCTGAGAATGCAGCCAGATTCTCCGTCATGCACGGGAGCACCTGCACTTCAAGAGCATTGTTCATATTTCATTATTCAACCTAAAACTATTACATCATCTAAAAAAAAAATAATAAAAAAAATCAGCTCAAAGTGTACTATTTATATTCCTTCTTATTCTTAATATTGCTGATTTGCAGTATACACCCGACATAAATCCAAATCAGAAAGGGGATGTCCCGAAGGACACTGCTACAGAGTAATTCATCACAGTAGGAGAAACTTCACCAGGTTTGCAAAACTATTTGTGAAAATCAAAAAAAAAAAACCCTATTTTGTGAAAAGCCAAATTCCCTTTGGCTTCAGATGAAATTAGACACATCACAGAAGTAATTCAGTCTATAGTAAAATCTCCCAACTGCAAACATTTTGCTTTCTTTTATCTCGCAACAGAAAAGCTCTTGCACAGTAGCTGCTGCCCAGACCATCCTGGGAATACTCGACCACAAGACTTTCAACAAAAAGCATCATCTTACGGACCATCCCTGAGCACTCGTCTTCTGTTTCAGCTTCTTTAAATCCCATACCACCTGCTGCTGAAACGCACTGTCAATACACAACAACTGCACAAACTTCTGCCCGTGAATCCACATTTTGTCGAGAAATATCCAACAAGGTGTAAAATGTGCTATTTTGAAATGGTCTGGGAAATAAATAAAAAAAATACATCTGCCTAAAATTTCTTTGGTTTTGATGCTGATTAAAATTTTTACGGACAACCAGAAACAGCCTTCTTGAGGTAGAACATTAATACGTTTTGAGTCGTTATAACGTGAGAACAGCCACTGCAGGTCATACCAGCTGGCCATGGTATAGCCAAATATCCTGTCTCTGATGGCTGGCGATAGCAAACGCTCAGTGAAGACTAAAAGAACAGTGTAAAAGCACGTGGCATTACCCTGCCAATGCTCCCTTGACTGGCATTACCCTGCCAATACTCCCTTGACCTCCAACACTGCAATACAGATCCTTCCACAACCAGGTGACCTCACTAATAATGCATTTTATCATTCAATAACCCTGAACAACCACTTTAATTTACTTCAACCTGCAAACTGTAGTTCTGCTTGACGACCATTCCTAATTCTATTACCAAAATGCAGTGAACAAGCATTGCCTTATCACCATGATTTTACAGATAAATGTGGTATCTCCATCAGTCTGAAGGGACCTAAATCCTGTATTGTTCCCCTCACGTAGGCTATTCTGTACCTTTAACCACCCCAGCCAATCTGTCCTTCTTCCAATTTTGCTTTCTCTCCTTCGGAAACAGGGGGAAAGAGTCACAGGGGGGAAACATCCAAACTGTTCAAGCAGCAGGAGAACACAAGGTACAATAAAGATAAAGAAAAACAAAAGAAAAATTGCATCTTTATATGTATGAGGCTAATTTTTCAAATGGCTTGATTAAAAATCAATACTGAAAATTTGTATCGCCAAGAAAATCGTGAGTATGTGGTTTCTCCTACTAAATCAACAAATTGTAATGTAAATGTGACTACTTAATAAAAAATACCACCAAGTCGTCTTATTTTCACTGACATTTGGGGCATTTTTCCTCCTGTATAATATAAAAGAAAGAGCCTTTAAGGTGCTTTCTTTTATACTATTAGACGTGCTGCATTTTAATTGGAAACTTCTGGAAATAGATTTTACAGTGAGGCAGCCAAGCCTGAATTATTACTTCACACCATGATATTTTTTGTTTTACAGTTTCCAAATCAGAATCAACCAGAACTTCTCTGAACTTTTGCTCCACAGGAAGGGCAAAGGTTTTAATGAGACTTTAGCCTGGAGATTACTTTTTAAATATTTTGTAGAATCTGAAGGGATTTGCTAAGCACTTGAGATGAAAAACACCAGAACAGTTTGTTTTTGTAGTCTAAGTAAAATTTAAAATGTAAAACTACCAAGAAAGAGAAGAGTGTCAAAAGCGAAGAAGGTCAAGCACCAGTAGCACTGAAAAAACAAAATAGGAAGGTTAAACACACATTTAATTCTTTTATCAGGTACAGTTTACATCTGTATTCTATTTTTTCACAATAAACCCATTGATCTTTTATTAAAAGTGAATTAAGACTGCCTTCATCTCTATTCCCAGCCAGCTGCTTAAAAAGAAGCTCTCAGCCTACGTAAACAAAGTAACCCCAAATTATCAACAGCGACCCATTAGAGCCAGGCATTGCCGCCCGCGAAACAGCGTGTCAGACCAGGGCTTTATTAAATTCAGCCTTTTCATTGAAAGACAACCCCGCTGGAATCCCAGCAGCAAAGTACTACAGCAGACCCTTGACTCCCCGAGTTCACTACACAAACAGAAATCGGCTTTATCCGTCCCCAGGAGAGTCCTTCGCCAGAAACTCGAACTGCTGGGTTTGCACCGATGGAGGTTGGACCCGTGCAATGAGCCCCCGCTGGGGGGGACACAGAGATGGACACCTGAATCCACTTGGGCCTCCAACCATCTACCCTCACTCACGTGGGATCCATCTGTGGAAGGTCTGGAAGGCTTCAGAAGAAAAAAAAAAAACCAACAAAAAACTCCCCTCAACCCCCAAAACAACCTACACAAATTCACTCCCACCTCACAGTCACCAATTTTTTTTTGATCTTTTTAAACAAACAAAAACACCCCCAAGATGATCAAGGCCAGGCTGGATGGAGCTTTGAGCAACCTGGTCTGGTGGGAGGTGTCCCT
>JAOXJM010000002.1:34554351-34568197 GCA_026413425.1 Tringa solitaria
CACTACATCAACCCGTCTTTTGAACACCTCCAGGGATGGGGCCTCAACCACCTCCTGTGAGGAGCCAAGAACACCCCAACGTGGCAGAAAGCAAAAGCTGAAGTGCCACCACAGCCCGTCCCAGCTTCTGTTCATCGTCTCAGTCCTGGGACTCAGAACCGAAAACTGAAAACCAGGCTGGTTTTGTTAGCCAGGAGAAGAAACACCGGGAGGGCCCCCGTTTCTGGGTTTCAATGTATTAGAGTCCCGCTGGGACCACGCTAAATGTAAGAAAGTAGAGAAAGAATCCAAATATAGGAACGCTAAACAAACCTAGGAGTAAAATGTAGAAAATATGGCTACATAGAAAGACGTATTGAATTTTTGTTAAGCTATTTTGCAGGGAATAATAACTGCCCGAGGACATAATACAGTAAAGATAATTGTAGCCTTTCAGCATGTTCTTTTGACATTGACTTGTTTTCAAACTCCTCCTTATGTTAATAAATTCTGTCTCCTTAATTATAAAAAAGATATTAAACTGGAATTTATGATTATAAAATATAACATATTATGCTGGAATTCTTGTCAAGTCAATCCATTTTTATTATACAAAACTGAAAAAAAATTAAATTAGAGTAGCAAATTCTGCAGTGGCAATTCCAGATGCAGCTTTTGCATCCATTAGCAATGAAAATGCCCATGTGCGTGTTTGTGGCTCTGCAAAACTGCCCAACTCTGTTCTCAGAGTCGGTCAGAACAGATTCACTATCATGCTCTCATCGGAATTACTGCCATCCAAAGGTACACCAACGTCTGCTTGCATGTTTAGGAACACATACTGTTTAACATTATCTATCCCCAAAGTCTTTGAGCTGAAACATCAACACTTCAGTTTTCTCTTAATGCCAGATGTCTGGAAACTGTTTTCTTTTGTTCTTTATAAGCACCTTCACAGAAGAAAACAAGTTTGAAGGCAAATGGGCTGGATGGAATCAGCAGCTATACCATATGCTATGTTAAGTCCTGATCATATGTAAACCTGGTAATTCAAGGGTATATTAAATATACATCCAAATATAGGATTAGGGAAGTATGAAAATTAGAACTGCACTCAGAAAAGTCAAGCATTTTGTTGACATTTGAGCATTTTATTATCCTTATTTTCTAGAATTAAAATAATTAAAAATTGCCTAGTCAATCTCCTTGCTTTACTTTTAAAATCAATAAAGTTCCAGACTGCATTCATGCACATCTTGAAACATGAAAGCAGTTTTCATGTGCTTCCATGCATTTTTAACACATTTCTAGAATAAAAGCACAGTAAATACTTGTATGCTTAGCATCAGATGCCAATAAATACTGACAGAATAGTTTCATCCAGATCTATATATCTAAAGGACAGTGGCCAAACATTTTCTGCCCCTTGTTCAGCCTTGGTGGCATCTGAAGCCAGGATCTCCGGCAGCCAGGAGGCTGTTGTGCTGAGGAGGCTTGGCAGAAGCACGGCACGTTGCAGCTCCACCACCAGCCCCTGCAGAAGGTCTCCAGCTGCCCCTTTAGAGAAGTTTTCTGTGGAGGTTGCACAGTCCGAGTAACTCAACACAGCCCGGAGCCAGAGTCTTGGCCGAAAACCCAGAAAGAGTCCATAAATCTCAGCTTTACGAGACTCTCAGGAGAAGGTTCACGCTCGTTCTTGTTTGTTGTTGCTCATGCAACCACCAGAGAGGGAAGAGGATTAAAGGAAGCCCATCTTACGCTGAATTTGGTTTGTAGCCTACAAGGGATTTTAGATACTTTTGCGGCAGTTTGTAACTTTTCCAACTTAATAGGTATTGGCTTGAGGAATATTACCATCTCTTTTCTTGGATCATCCCCCTAACTTCTTCCCGCATCACAAGTAAAGGAGATAAATGTACTATAATTTAAAACTTCAGCAGAAGGTGGGGCTGTTAGGACAGATATTTGAGGACTAACAATTCATCAATGCGATCAAGATGACATTTAACATACAGAGTTTCTTTACCATCCCCCATTAACACCAAAAAATTTTGTGCTTGTAAATCCGTTAAACTATCATCAGCAACAAGCAGCAAAACAGACAGCAAAACAGCTCTGAGAAAGAAACCGATTTATCTTATAAAGTTTCAGTCAGGGTTTACAAATCGAGCTCTATTAGAAGCACACAACAATTTAGGAGAAACACATAAAATACCATTTTGCGATAATTTAGGCTGCTCAGGTGCTGTCCTTTCGATCCTTTCTCACTGCCATACTTAATTTACCAGAAATTGTGGTGGAGCAGCCCCAAAGTTGTTCCTTACGCAGAACTTCCCACCTGATGTCCCCTGCAACCCTCAGGTTGTCCACACCGAGAAGCAGGGGCAGAACTTGGGATGGAATCTCTGGCTCACGTCTTTCACTGTCACTGTAGGACACAAATGGAGGATGCAGAGTGGCAAGCACCCCCCAAATATACTGTAATCTCTCCACCTTCCTCCCCTTCCCCCTGAATGGAAGATAATTAAAAACAATTAATAGCAACCCCCACAACACCAACTGGTAAAGACTAAAATGGAAAGAGTGTAAAAAAAATAAAAATAAAAATTCATAAAATAAATCATGGATCAACCTTACTGACCATATTAGCACTAAGTAGCCCTTCAGAACATTAGCCTTAATATCTTAAATAAATAAATAAAATCAATGGATCAGTGGAACAAAAAGCCCATCTAGTCTTCTGTTCATTCATAAAACAACAGTGCGTTTGTGTTGGGAAGAACAGAGATTTGGTTCCTGTGTACTTTCACTCCACGAACCCATTCTTCTTCAGTTAGTTGACAATGGGGTCCTTTTCAGACCCCTTTTTTTGTCATTCTAGCTCAGCATTATTTGTGAAAACATTTTAATTCCGAGCAAGAAAGGGGAAGGAAGCAAACAGTATAATCAATTAAAAAGGATGATCTGCTCCCTTGAAACCTCTCTAGTAAGAATCCCAAAGTTATCCTACACATCTAACACAGCAAATAACTACTCCCAACAGTTTCAGTCATTCCTTTCAGAACAGTTCAATTATTCAGTTGAAAACAATTAAACAATATCAAGTTTTTGGCAGCAGTTAACACTCTCACATGATAAGCAGAAACCTCAGGGTAGCGTCTCTCAGAGGTCCAGTGCCCTCGTGACAGCCTTCGTGAAAACACAGCACCATCCAAGAGCCTTTATTCAAGGGCTTTATTCCAAATTTGTTACTTTCTTTGAGCTGCCACTTCCAGCATTTGCTACAATACTATAAAAAATAATTTCTATTGTAAGGAAGAAAAAACTCATCCAGAAGATCTCCATAGGCACTGGAAGGAACAACCATAAAACTCACTATGTTTTGTCACCTCACTTAATGCAATATTCTCTCCTGAAATAAAGAAGAATGCAACTTTTAAGAGACTTGGCTAAAGCAGAATGAAGAACAGAGACTCAAGAGCATGCAGGCATGTGCCTTCCTAGTCATTTTGTCAGAAACCTTGATGTTAAAAATAATTCAGCCCAAGTCCCTATTTAGCCCATTCTGAAAATTTCGTACTCACACACTTCCCTTTTTTTTCCTCCTTTCCCCCCTTCTCCTTGCCTCCAGAGGCATCTTCTTTAGTACAATGAAGGTAATAACTCATGTTATAGAAACAAATGGTAGAAGCCAAGGTCAGCATTCGAGGGCCTTAGACAGAAAGCTTGATTTTAGACATCATTCTCTAGGGCAGAACTGCAAACGTGATGGTAGCCATCAGGTTTAGAAAGAAAGGTATTGCAAAAAAAAATAAAAATAGAAATAACAGAGGGGTTTTTGTGCATGATAGGTAGGACAAAATTTAATATTCTTTAGGAAGAAGAGTTCAGGTCAGACACAAATTAAAAAAAATAATTGGGAAGACTAATAAAGCACAATAATATGTAGGAATATAACCACCAACCCATGGAGGTGTATATAACTTTATCAAAGGAGACTTTTGGCACACGGATGTCTAGCAGTCTCAAAAGTGAAGACAAATATAGTTGACACTGCCTTGGAGTGAGGGGGCAGACACATAATGCCCCCCTGGCCCTGGACAAGGCTCCTTTGCTATGATTGCACTGGTCCCTCCGGGCACCAAACCATTCCCCTCTATCAGAGTCCGGGACTCTTGATCCCAAACGCTGATGCTGAACTTCTTACAAATGAGACCGTTGGCAGCATTGTGTCTAATATCAGGATTGAAGATAAATAATAGCCCCTCATTAATACACTTTTACTTGGAGACTCAGTACAGTCACCAGCTAAACAAACTCACACAAAGAAAACAATCATTCAAAATAATGAATTGTCATCTAGATTAAATGCAGCACTTCAGAGACGTGTACTGTGATACCTCTGTAAAATTAATGAGGTCTTAGTAAAACCAGACCTCATTAAAGTATCTACCATTAAATCTTTCCCGGAAAATTGGAGAAAAAACATCTCTAGTGTAGATTAACTGACTTGTCAGCCAGCTCCTACTGTAAAGACCACAAGGTGAAATACGGCAGAGCCAGGAAAAGCAGGAATTCCTGGCTTTCAAACCAAATAAATTCCACTCGGTAATGTTGCCTAATTAGAGCTAATATAATCAGCAAAACAGCAAAAATTAGAAAGAATACAGTAAGAGCAATCAGATTTGAAGTTAAACGAGAGATCCAACGTTCCAAGTGTTGCCAGGTTCAGCAAATGTGGTGCACAGACCAAACTTCCCAGTGTTTCAATGACTCGCACTTCAGTGACAGATTGAAAGGGCTCGTTTTGTTCCAGGACACAAGAACTTTGATATTTTGCCCGACACTTGAAAACTGGCACAGCTATGAACAACTTCACACACGGACTATGTTGGGAAAAGCGAAGAGCATTATCTTCGTAAACAAGGTTTAACCTTGTGCATCACAGCATCGCATCTCCGCGTGTTCAAATTCCCTCGCTTTTGGGAATACCCTCAATGAGACAGGGAGACAGTCAAAATTCAGAAGTAAAAAAATTTAACTAGCCTTTGACGACCATCCAAAAATGATTAAATCAACAAAAAAATGAAGCGAAGCTGACAACACAGCACTATATCAATCCATGTGCTTGTTAGAAACTTTAAAACTACGCTCAGTTCCATGCATTCTTACACTTACTAGCAAGGACTAATGGATTTATATAGAACTATAATTGGAAAATTCTGAAACGTGAGTTGTAACCTCATTCCTCAGATGAAGGAGAAAAATTAAAGACACGTGAATTGTGAATTATATTATTCCCCCTCCAAAAAAGCCCCAACCAAACAAACCCCACACCTCTTTTGTCTACATGTCAGTTTACAGTTCTCACTTTAATTGCTAACGGTTGCTATGGAGCCCCCAAATAAGCCTTCAGACAAGATTTAGTACCAAGTCAGCAATAAGCAGTGAATTTATGACTATGCAGAGTCATGAATTAGACATGATAAATTTCTACTAGCTATTATCATTCAGAGGACGGTTTGCCTCAGGTTTATTAACATGATCCTGAATAAATCTTTTTAGCAGCTCCTTTTGACAGGGACGGGCATTAGTTACCTCTAATAAGTCTGGAAGCATCCATCGGTACAGAATTTGCCTACAATTTAACAAACCGTATCTCTTATTCTTGGGCTTTTATGAAAAAAAAGGTTACATTTTAGTTTCTTAAGCCTCACACAAATTAACAAAATCACATTTATTATAGAAACACTATAGGGAAGTCGTCCCAAGTAAATAAAAATCCTCTAACGAGTAAAAGGTGTAGAACTTATCCCTGCTGATGTGCGTGTGTAGGTAGTTAATTGCATTTCTCTCTCTCTATTGCATTTCTGTGTTTATTCTTCAGAACATCTGAACTGTGGATCCTGAATATACACCTCCTCATGCACAAACATAGCCCTGCTGTATGCCTGAACAACAAATCCTTACTGGTAGATATTAAAATCATTAGTAGCATTAAAATTCTCATCATCAAAATCAGTACATCATCAATATTCAAGCCTGATATTTAAATCATCTCCTATTTGGTATTATTTAAAAGACACAGTTTATGACTTTAGACATTTCTCTAAAATAACCCGTATAGGAGCTGGTTCTTTTGGGGTTTTTCATTTGGTTGGTTTTAGGTGGAGGGATGTGTTTGAACTGCATGAAAATAATACAACCTGATCCAAGCCTCCTACAGAAGATAACAAATAGTTTTAAGAGGGCCTACTTCTATTTATTTCCCCAATATAGACAAGTTTATTTCTCCAGTATAGACACACACACACAAAAAAGTTCACTCAGTTTGAGGAATTTTGTTTTGTAATCAAAGTCCCATCAAGTAAGAGGTTACAGGTACACAGCTGAAACTGGAGAAAGGTCACGTCTCACAAATACAACTTCACTCTGAAAATTACTTTCAGATACAATTCCTTCGAAGCTTGTACAACACACCCCAAAAACTTCTGCGTCTGGACGCATGTTTATTTTCTCAAGGGGCAGGACAGTAATGAGAAAGAGACTTGTTCACTCCACAAGTCAGCTGAGACCTATACAACAGACATTCTTCTGCCCTGATAAAAGTCTACAAATAAGACAAACAGGCATAAATATACATATAATTTTCATTTCAGTTCTGCTACACTTCAATCTTCTTAAACTTCAAGTAAACAACTGAAAAGAATTCCACATTTCCAAAATTAGTAAAATAAAGCCCCCAGGGACATATTCTTATTTTTCCCAAGGGAGTTCTAAAAACATAAGTCCTGACTGCAAGTATTTTAAAAGGAAAAATATAGTTAAGAAATGTCTGGGACCTATGTTTGTTTCTAGTAGAAAAGTTACACACCGTATAAAACAGCAGCTTAGGGAAAAAAAAAAAACCAACCAAAAAGAAGTAATTACATTCACTATCTTTACAAAAAAAGCCTGAAAGCTGATATTCTGCTTTTAATAATTACATTTTCAGTGGAAATCCACTGTCAGGATTCAGTAACGGCTGTTGCTACCCCAAGTTGAGCATCTTCTTATTCCTGCTCTCTGATGCTTACCATGTAGTTTTTACAATCTGACTAGAGAGGTCTTAAAGAAAAAAGAAAAGCAACCTATAAAGTGGCCTCAAACAAAACAAAACAAAAAAAGAAAAATAAATAAAAAAAAAAAAAAGGAAAAATAGAGAACAAAAGTGGGGGAGCAGGAAGGTGTAAGGGTCACTGCAATGCTGAACAGAGCACGTGACCCCTCAGATCCAAAACCCAGCCAGCCTTCGAGTCAAAACACATTTTGATAAAATATATGTAGAGGGATGAGGACCTTTTGCGCGAGTTACAACTTGAAGGAATGTTAAAGCAACTTGATTTTCAGAAGCATTTAACACACGTACACTGAGTCAATCATCCAAAATACTTTTGGAAGTCTTGGCCAGCCACTTGAAAAGGCTTCTCAAAATCCCTTTGGGTTTTAACGCCAAAGTTCCAATATAATGCAGAGTAGTCTTTTCCCCCCATTAGAAGGAACACATGGGGAAGTGCAGAGCTCTGAAGAAATGAATGTTCAATTTTAGCTGCTGATGCTAATGTAGGGGAGCATCCTGGCCAGCAGGGAAGTCTGGTGGAGAAATGGAAGGGAGGGAGAAGGGAGGCAGTTAAAAGTAATGCTAACAAGACATAAAGAAAGAACAAAATTTTCCCTCCACTTCTGTAACTTACGATTTTCAGGGCCTTATTATTATTGTATGATTTTGTCTTTAATTATTATTTTGTTGTTTGCTTTAACGGTCCTGCCAAAAAAAACCAAAATCACAGCATTGCCAAAACTTTTCTTGCTTTCTTAGAGTTGAAAGTGTTTCTTCAACCCAGATATTTCAGTTCTTTATTACCAAATGGTATCGCAAGCAACAACTTGGCACTCTGTAACAAGTACTGTCTTTTCAGAATATTTAGCTGAATATTTATGAACTGTTTATACAAATAATTGTTCTGTACTAATGTGAATGCATATTTATTCCTATAAACTGACAAAATTAACCCTGGAAAAGCCACAAGTGCAAGTGCTGACAGACATGAGCAGAGCAGCTCCAATCTCCAAACTACTCTCAGCTTACCATCTCTTCCCATTATCAGGGTAAGTGGTAATATCAGTGAGAAACGTGGGCTGGCAGCAACTTCAATATGAGCTGAATAAAAAGACCAAGCATGGATGTATGAAAATGCCAAATCTATTTGTGTGGCACTAGAGACACGTTTGACAAAGCTGCTGCTCAGCAGGTGCTTATACCCCAAAAACCATCGAGGATCACATTAAGCCAGGTCACATTAAGTCTCTTTCCCTCACACATTTCTGCTCACAAAGCAAATGCAAACTTATTGAACAGGTGAACTAAATTCCACAGTCACGAATGGCCAAAGAGTCAGGACAAGTGGTGAGGACGAGCCAGACCATCGTGGGTGCCGTGGACGTGGAAGCCCGGGCTACCGCTGGATGTGTTTCACCGCCGCAGGAGGAGCGATGCTGAAATTCCTGAAAGCAGCCAAAGAAATTGGCTCTCAAGTACCATAAAATTCCAGGGGCACCACTTACGACCACAGTCAGTCTGAGGTATTTAGTTTAAGAATGATTAATCACAGATGAATCAGCCTTTTGTTTCTTTTCTGACATTTCAGAACCCTTTCTAGTATTCCATCTATCTGAAGTCTGGCCATGCCTTGATACCAAAGGAGACTGTTTGAAAGAATTCCATTTACTTTGGCCTGCCTACAAGTCTGGATAAAGATTTCAGTCAAAACACCTCTTCACATCATAGAATGCTCTTAAAATGGTACACAGAGATAACACAGCAAGAGGACATTAAATCTCTTATGCACTTCAAAGTACACTGATAGTTATTTACAAGGTTGGGACAGAGGCTACAGGGAAAGATCATTGACCAAAACAAGTAATGACAGATGCTCCAGTTGCAGTACTTGCATGCAAATATTGACACTAAAAAAAACTTCAGAAAACCCAGAACTAAGGAAACTCACATAAAATATATCACCAACAGATCCTCTCCAATAAAAGAATTTAGAGGAGAACTTGATTTAAGGTCAACAGAGGCACGAATAGCAAATGCACACAGCAAGTAGGCTTACTATTTACAAATTTACAAAGCACAAACCCCAAATCAATTGAGTGTCACCCACCACAAGACTCAAAATCAGTATTAAAAAACTGTAATGGAAAGAACAGAAAGGATCTCAAAGAGTTCAGCGGTGATTGAAAAAATGTGAATTTAGTAACATAAAGCAAAATTTTTTTACTTGGGAAGATGTGGGATAAAACAGAGAGAGTATCAGTACAGGAAAAAATCCAAGCTCCTCTCAGGCATCTTTTTGATGTGACTGTTCACTGAAGGTGGTTCTTTTATTTCTGTAACTATAAATATGTTTGCAAACAACTGTCTTTAATGGAAAAGCATTAACAAGTACAGCTGTAGTACTTAAATGCATGAGAAGCAAGCCTGAGACCAACATCATCCTGAACTACAATACTTTCTTATACTTAAAATTTTATCAGAGACTCCAAAAAGCATTAAGAAAAAGACTTTGCATCTTATGAGCCCTGGAAAATTTTCCAGGAGAATTTTCCAGGAGACTATTTTCCAACATAAGAACTACCACATCTAACAAAGCCTGAAAAGTTTTACCACAAGGTCATGAGTTTCTTCAGAGAACCATTTTAATCTTGTATTACCCTAACCTACCCAGAAAAAAATGGAACAAAGCCATTGCTTAAGGTTTTTCATAGCATTTTTCCATATTAGCATAGTTAATAGGACTACAGAAATCCCTTTGTCTCAATTTGATGTAGATTTTATTTTACCAGCTCATAAATATTAACCCATACATGGGAACAAATCTAAGAGAAGCTGGGAACTGAAACCCAGCCTAATATTGCAATATATTGCCTTCTCCCATCCTCAGTGATTTCACTGGTACTCCACCATCTTCAAATCACATTGCAATCCAATGCAAGCTGTTTGGGAACAACAGGAAAGTGAAAGGAACAGTGAGTCAAAAGGGAGCGCTATTTTTATAAATTTATGGAAGTACATCTGACCCATGGGGTGGACAATACTCATTTACCATTTTTCTTCCTGCCTGATAATCCAGAATTCTCCAGCTCTGTTACTGAGCCAAAGGAATCCTGACTTGGGCATCCTCTTCCAGGACACTCCAATCTTCCATGGGACTAAACACTATTTATGCCCAAAATTGTATCTTTCTTGGAAACAGAATACTTAGATGAAAAGGTCCAATAACACATTCTCTGCCAGCGCAGCCCCTGACCTGCTCAGCAGTGGCTAAAAACATCCAGCTGCTGCATTGCCCAGTTGTGCCGGGGCCAACTGGTGTGATGTTCTGGCCATACTGGATGGTAACTGCTCAAAGAAACTTTCTTGGCTAAAGATATAGATAACAGTCTAAGAAAAACTGCATGAAAAGCAGATCAAGCATACTAGCAGCCTTATTAAAAAACAAATACTTCAACAAAACAGACTGTCAATGGCCTGGACTTCCTTAGAGCACACAATACAACCAAGGTGATCTGGTGTAGAAGGCAGGAGCTGTTACTGCAGATCTAATCATCTATTACCAGTGCTTTAAAAACCAATGTTTGACTGTTACTTTACATCCACAAAAAAAAGTTAAAATCGAGAAGAGATGTCTACAATTTGCATTCCAAGGAAGTACCCATGCACAACAAGGCTTTAATGCTTGCTGTTGGATATCGATACCTCCAAACTAGGAATCGTGTGTATTTAAACCCAAAACATCCGGCTACATCCTCATGTGCACATTAATGCAGCAGTCTCGGATTGTAATACGAATACAACAGTCCGTTGCACAAATCCCCAATTACTCCGACCACATCTTGTACAGAAGACTGAGTTTTACTCCACCGTCAAGCTCCCTAAATCAACATCATAAAGTCACCGTTCCTTATACATCCCAATTTATCAGCTACCCCTCCTCAGTCAGCAGGAAGACAGACAGCGGGGCACTACAAACCAGTAGAACTGTGTTTCCGTCAAAAATCAAATATAAATGTCATCTTAGGCATTTCCACTGCTCACAATCTGTGACTAGAAGGAGGAAAGTCTTCAAAGATTTCCGAAATCCTGTGACTTCACTGTAAATAAGTATAGCATCGCTGTGTTCTTCATAAGACACTGCATATATAAAGAAGAGATGCTGTGCCTCGTCTCCATTTCCAAACATCCTTGGACAAATAATTTGCAAAGAAAATTACAAGCAGAGGATAAAAACCAGTGGTTAGCTCTTCTCTTCCTTCCTTTTCTGTCCTTCATTTGATTTGCTCACCTGACATCAGTTTAACAATAGTTACCTACAGCCTGTCATTCTTTCATGCTAATATCGTTAAGGGGAGGGAGCCTCTAACATCTCTATTAAACTGGAATAAAGCAAAATCTTCACATGCCTCTAAGTCAACCAGGCATTACTGAAATCACTTAATCTGCAGAATCAGTACTTACCCACCCTACTTTACCACTACCAGGCACTGCACAAGAGCAGCACCGTTATCAGATGCATTTCAAAGCTCAGTTTTAATGTTTGTTTCTGGTGTACCATTTCAGAGGGGGTGAAGTGGAACGACAGAATTAAAGTCAACCTGATTTTCAACTGCATTGAATTTGGCCACTTCTAAAACAAATATAGACAGAAAAAGAAATATTAAATAAAATTAAAACCCTTGCAATTAATTTATTAAATTATTACTCTCCCAACACAGAGCATTGCTTACCTGCTATTGTGTATGTTCTAGACATATATGTATAGGCTTTCTTCTTCTCCCCACCCCCCGTCCCGGTAATTCTCATACTGGGCCACACTTAATTACCTAAACACATTGACATATGTAGATTTATGGAAGACTAAAATGTATATTCTACCAAATCACAGCCATATCAGATAGCCATCAAGTCTAAGCATAGGAAGAAAAGGAGCTTTTGTGAAGAGGAAAATACGTTATAACACTTTCAGCTACAATTTATTCAATTTCCATGATTTAAGAATGAAAACTAGAAGCATTGTGAGAATCTTATACTCTTGATGGAATCATTTTCAAACAACACAGGCCCCACAGAAGAGATACCACATTATAGCAAATAATACAAATGTATAGTGGCTATTGAGGTTAGCTCTCAGCCTTACAGCATTTAATCTTCACATTTAAATAGCTGGCTGGCTACTTTCATACACTGATTCATGTATGAGCTTTGTTTAATCCACATATACAAAGTTCACATTTTTATTAAAACTTACTACAAGCAGCTGAACCCAAAGTTTCTCAGCAATGGTATCTTTCAGAACTGGGATGCTCGTTGCTATTATAATCAGATTTGCTTCTTTGCTTGAGTGCCCTCGTAAACTAAATGCATTCATTTCAAGTTCAAGACTTTTTATAAGTCTTGAACTATGTATCTCATAGAATAGACAAGGGATGTTAAATTGCAGTGTCTCAACATGAACAAATCATCCCAAACTTTTAACTATTTCCAAAGAAAATGGTTCAAGCTGGTGATGCGAGAGCCTTTAAGATGATTTAGACATCGGAGGCAGTGATCTCCAGCTCACCCATTTGCTTCCCTCAAACTTAATATTCTGTTTCCCAACAGATGTAGATGGTAAACTCAAGTTGACAAAGAAAGGGGGGGAAAAAAGTAAACAAACAAACAAAAAACCCACCAAAAAAAAAGGACAAACAACTAACAAAAGGAGAGGGAGGCATTTGTTATTTTCAGAAGACCGAGTCATCATGGTCACCTGTAGTGCAGGCCACAATAAAAGCTGAAATGGGTTTTCCTTCACAACCGCCACTTCAATGAGCCTTGCAATTTTTTGGCTATTTGAAAACTAGCTGAGAACACTGCAGATTTTTAGAAAACAATTTTAGAAAAAAAATTCAGAAAATAAAAGACTGCATCTCTTACTCTATTTTTCATGAGCTTTGTATCTTTTTACATTATTAACAGATACATTTGGTTCCATGTAAACATTCAGCAAATTTCTGTCAATGTTCAGGACTCTGAAATTATACCATAATATTAAAAAGCAATGATATGTTTAAAAAGAAAAGATACCACATTCAGGTGATGCGAGAAGCACAGAAGAGAGATGCCCACAGGCACTCAGGTCTAAACAAAGTTGAATCCAAGAGGGGTTACACAAAGGAGGTTTGGTGACAGGATGGTTGTCCTAAACTTTCTGTGGATTTTCCTGATTTTTTCTTCAAAACTCTGCCACCTGGCTCAAACTTGCTGCCAACTGAGCTTCTCACCGGTCCGATTGGCAGCACAAGTCCCCTTTCTCTAACAAAAAAAAAAACCAAAGAGGAAAAACCCAAGCGCAGCCAAGACCATGAAGGCACGTTATCGCTGCCTACGGTCACTAAGCAACAGGTCCACAAATATGCAAATCTAAAACCAGGAGAATTTTAGTCTATTGGAAGATATGCCGTAAACATGAGATAGCCAGGTAACAAATTACAAACTATTATCTGACAGCCTCGAAAAAAATCTCTCCATGTGAACAGCTTTTAAGCCAACTTGTAATAAATACCACATGCAGCTAAATTTAAAAAAAAAAAAAAAAAAAAAATCCTAAGCCAAGTTAAATAGTAACCAATGTTCAATTTTAACCATATAAAGTCTACATTAAAATCTGAAATGACAATTACAAAATATTGTATTACTATGAACACTGTCAAATGCTTTGAATAATAGCACACTAAGGAAATAAGTAAAAACACACTTTACCTTGTATCTCATTTTGGGGCATGA
>JAOXJM010000002.1:34587954-34601406 GCA_026413425.1 Tringa solitaria
TGCCTTTTAATGTAATAAGGTTAATATTAAACTACTCTAACAGCTAATATAGGCAAACAGTATATTGTAATGCCAACAATCTAAGAATATATTCCAAAAAGAAGTTGTTAATATGTCCCATAACAATTTTTGTTGGATTCTAAATTTAAATATAGGCAGGTTTCTGAATATGAAGTGTTCAGCCAAACAGAAAATTAAAAACTTTTCCTAAACTAGAAACTTTCCAAATACAAAAGTGTGCAGGACTCTCCCGGAAAAGGAGGTTCACCCACCATACACAGATTAAAAGCTAAATTTAATTTTTAGATGCAAGAAAATTCCTGGATGTTTGCCAGCTTAAAGCCCAAAGCAGACTTGTTACTACCCTGATAAAAAGCCCTGTGTATAGGACAGAATTTCATTCTACCTCTACTTAAAAAAACTGCTTGGCTCCATTATGTCTGTATGATATATTAAAAGGTCTGAAGAAAAGGAAGAAGAAAAAGTTTGAGGTCTTTCAAATAGCATTTTCCACCCTCCTTCTCAATAGCTTGGATGAGGTTTACCCTACTTGGTATCTTCTGTTCTCAAAAGTGACCCAGATAATTCTCCTGCCACACAGATTCTGTATTAAAAAAAAAAAAGGCTTCTAAACTACTAAAATACATTTTGTGTATAGTATTCTTCAGTTTACATCCTGCAGGGATCAAATGCAAAATGTTTTTGATTGAAGTGACAGAGGTTTAGAGCCTAAACCTCTGTGAACAGAAAGACCACCTTAGCCAGACAGTCACATGAGCACACAGTGTAATTAACTTGTGTTAAAGGATCTAAATTAAAAATCCATCAGCATCAGACTGAGTTTTTACATCTACCAAAAGCTTCAGAGAAGGTCTTATGTCTCCCCTGGAATATCATACTATGCCTGCACAAACATGATGCCAGAGAGAGAAGATAAAGGCAAAGCAGGGAAACACCTATTGCAAGTAACAAGAAAAAGAGGATAGTTTAATAGCAAACTATTAGCAGTAACCAGAAAACCATTTCCTTCCTATTCCACAGCAATTCCCATGATGGACTTTACACCTTAAGGTGGTGGAAACCTGAACTATCCTTAACTCATCCTTTTAGGCTTCCCTCCTAACTTTAGACTAAAAAAGTTCCATGGGCAATTAAGCCCATCAAACCCACTCCTAAATGTGGTGCTGAGGGACGTGGGCTCGTGGTGGGTTGGACTCGACGATCATAAGGGCTCTTCCAGCCAAAACGATTCTATCATCCTACTCTTTGCAGCAGCAAGACTTTCAGGGCAAAAGCAAGGTGGAATACGTGCTGCGTGTAAGCATTAGGGCTGAAATAAACACATCGTAGCAGACAAACCGAAGTCTCTGATCAGACCAGGTAACACCTGGCACAGACCTAGCAAATAGCTCAGCCTTTCTTGGCACGTTTCCAATTTTTACCTGATTATAATTAACCCACTTTATGTCAGCAATCATAAAAAGGGTAGAGACTCCTTGTTATGAGTCCTCTTCTTTCTCAAAACAAAGCGCAATAAATTTTATGGCTTTCCCACAGTAGCGTTACGGAGATCTCACAAAAAAAGCTCTCCTTCTGCTCTTTTGAACTACAGTCAAAAATGCTTCCCTGGTTTTATTCTCCTACCTGGAAAGCAGCCCCTGCTCGCTACGTATCGCTTCTGTGAGCCCTGCTCCTAAGAAGAGAAAAGTCTGACTAGATAATTGATTAAAGTCTTACATTTCCAATAGGTAGAAGTGACAGATCTGAGGTAGCAGTTTTATTAATTCTGCTAACGAGCACATTGTACCACCTGCTAGAGAAACAGATAACTGTTGCTTGCTTAGAACCCCACTAATACTTTATTATTGTTATTATTATTATTTACTTATTAGTTTAGGATCAGCATCCTATAAACACCTTTTTCTACTTTCAAAGCAGCCTTTATTTATCTGGACAACAAATCTCACTGAATCTCAGACAATCAGCTGCTGAGAACATTTTTTTCACTATTTCTATTGCCAAGGTGAGTCCTAGTTGAGAGGGATGCTTAACAATGAAATTGTTAATAAATTGTGAATAAAACTGAGATTTTAAAACCTTCACCTCTTAAATTCAGTGAGACAACAAAAATTTAGGGAGAAATGTGGAAAAGGTACCGAACAACTTTAAAGCAGATGCTTTCGTCTTAAAAAAAGGCATTTTCATACCATTATCCCATTTCCAGTGGAAATCTCAGTCCCAGATCTCTTCACAAATCAGGTAGAAACAACACCCCTACTTAACTCACTACTAATGTTAGGTTTTTTAGTTATGGTGGTGCATACTCCCTCTCTCCAGCTGTTTGTCCTGGGGCTGAAGCCTGCAACAGCAGCTTACTAAAAACCACACCGCTTTCCCTCCCAAATGGGAACTCCAACAATTTAATATTTATGATCACTCTAAGAGACACCATTTCCCATCATTTAGCTGCACACTAAAAAAAAGCATTTTCAGAAAGGTGCATGCAGTGAACTGTACCTCATTTTCACCACAGTCAGAAGGTGTATCCTTGTGTATGGCCATCTGATACTTGGAAAATAGTGTGGCTGACTGGTTGAAGGACGATTTGAACTGGGGGTCCTCAAAGGAGACAGGGACTAACCTCACCTTCAGAGCAAGGGAAATAGAAGCATGCTATTTTGAGTGCATATCATCAGGAAATATGCTTCTGAAGGTAAGGCTAGTGAAAGACCTCCTCCACTCCACTTCAAAGCCTCTGAAATCAGTTTTCTACTTTTATCATGGTAACAAGTCTCCTACAGGGGAAAGCCTCACAACTAACACTAAGCTTAAACTGACTGTTGGTACTTTCATTAAAGAATAAACATTGTTCAACGCTAGAACACTTCAGAGCACCAGTTGAGCAAACCTACTTTTTGACCGTTAGCTAACAAATCAACCACAAATTTTATTTTCATTGCACAGTCTCAAGGACTTTTTAAAAGTATTATTTTTAATGGCACATCACTCGCTGCTCTGGTGTAGCAACTACATATTCTTGCTACGTACACTTTTTCTCCAAAATCCTGAATTTTATTCTTCATCGTGTTAGAGAGATAATGTGTCTGACTGACAGTAACAACGCGTAATTTAGATGGAGTGTACAGATTACCTCTTGAAGGGCTTAAATCAAAAGCAAAGAGGTTTATAAAACTGCTGTAAACCTTAAACTAACAATCTGTGTGTGATGAATTCTTCGCTCACATGTTGGCCCTCATCATGGTTGTTCCTCCTTCTGGCAGCGCTCAAACCAAAGCCAAGGAGAGTAGTTATCAAGCCAAGTGTCCGCTGGTTCTAGATCTCATGACATTTGTATTTCTAAGGCCCACAACATCTAGCCCCAAAAGCCGCCTCCTCTCCACCTCTTACCCAATATCATCCCCACGTAACTTTCTCAACTCTTCTGTTCACAATTAAGACCAAATAATCGTGATTCAAAAAGAATCACAGAGAAATATCAAAAGAGTTTGCACTTTCAGGACGTTGATTTTATTTTATCCAGCATTTCACACACTCCTGAATATACAACGGATATAAAATCCAGGTTTGATTCTCCTAAAAACAAGACACGTGAAATGGAGGGGAAACTGAGCTTTGCATAAAATTCATTTGGCCTCCTGACCTGATTTATAGTTGGTTTATCAGGTGGGTCCTTGTGAATAACCATCTGGTAACGTTTATAGACCTGGTAAGACTCCTGCACTGTGGCTTTGAACTGTGAACTTGGTGGAGATGATCTCACCACCCTCACCTTCAGAAGAAGTTAAACACATTCATTATTACAAGATCATGCAATAACTGTACATTCATACAAACATCACAACAGAGAGAATTTTTTACTTCCTCCACAAGGGCTCTAACAATTTAATTAATAGTAACCAATAGCATTCCAATTCTTCAGCTCAATTTAGGCTATTGAAGACTTTCATATTTACACTGAATAACATACAAGGTTTTCAAACTTCAAATTAAGATAATTAAAATGCCTATAAAAGAACTGCACAAACAGTTTTCACGAAATAATACCAATGAACAGTTTGCAGATCAACATTTTAAAGATATTTTCTCTACTTTTTAAAGTCTTCTCTTGTAGTTTCAAACTATGCAGAAAAATACTTGAGGGACCCATGCATTTGGAAGACTCAGATCAGTGCACTTTATCTAATGACTATGTTTTTATTGCAATAAACCCAAAGGGATTTCTTGATAGTTTTCAAATTGAAAGAGGAAGATTAAACAATGTTTCCCTATTCAATTATGAGTTAATTGTAATAGGAAGTTATCAGTCTTCCCCGTCATTGCCCTTACACACACAAAAATAATTATTTTTTTTTAAAAAATCTATAAATTAAAAACTGTTCTTAGTGAAACTGATTGCTTCCTAACAAGAAAAGAATGCTATCACATAAGCAACATCGCATTTCTTTTCAAGCGTATTTAAGGACACGTTAATTTCAAAAAAACTACATAATTTTCAGTATGGTTCTATTTTCGTAAATAGCATTGATTCTGATCTATTAAAAAACAAAACAAAACACCAGACTGGAGAGCCCTAGTAAGGAGCAAAGGCAATCTGGGAAATACTGCTGGAACATTCTCCTTTTAATCCTCCCTTCATCTTCTAAGTGAAGATGTTCAGACAAAGCCATCACACTTCTGTTAAACAACTCATCACAAAGTCTGGAGGAGTTAGTGAGATGGATCAATGTCATGGCTCCTTGTCAGTTATTTAGTTAATCCTTTAATTTTGAATGCCATCATCGATAATCAGTAACTACAGGAAAATACTGATATTCAGACAGCTTTCCAGCTTCCAGAAAAAATAACAAGAAGAAAAATGGCTTTATGATTAACAAATGTTAGAAAGTCCAAAAGTCTTCCAGATGACTATCTCTATATTACTAGTAGACTTAATGGGAACCAGTATATTAAGCAAAATTTCCTACCATCACTTTTACAGCTTCCAAAGACATCAACACACATCAGTAATGTTTATAAAGAGCAGCTATCTTCTTATCTGTTTAATTTTACGAACAGTTACTGCTCTCTTGTCAAGATTCGTTGGCATAGATAGTTTAAGTATTTATATACTGCAGAACTAAATATTGAATCTCTCCCATCATTCAACACTCGGTTAATCCAAAGTCTTTCATTTTCAAGTCACATTGTATGAAATCAATTTACAAGTTATTTTGGTAACTGTACTGGCCTCTGCTGTGACTGAGTGCAAGTGCACGAGTACCCTCTTGTGGTTACACAGAGCTCAGCTGCACCAGATATGCAGATACATATATACACATAAATATATGTGCATGATATATACTTCAAGATTTAAACTATAATCATTCCATAAAGTCACAGATGCTAAACACCTAAGCATTTCAAAAACTCCCTAACTAGACTTTTCCTTAATTTGCCTCCAATGACAGTGAATGAGACGTTACCTCCAACTTGTGTCGTGCATCATCAGGTAAAGAGACAAAAACAAAGTCTTCAATGGTTTTAGGTTGGTTTGTTTTAGATTTAGAGTTTTGCAAGAGGAAAACTTGGTCTCCTGCTTGAATTTGAGAGCCTTCAAGTGTGCACATCTGGTTCTGAAGGAGCTTCTGCAGTTTTCTTTCTTTCCGTATGTCCTTTGCTTTTCGACACGGTGGCTTGCTCAGATCAGCCCCTTTCCCTGCAAGAGCAGAGGCAAAGAATTAATCACCACATTTTGCAACAAACAAGAAATTCGTACGCAATCACTGAAAAGAAATGGTTAAAATCACCATTAACTGCAGACTGTGATCTGAACATAACACAGTCTTTCACATTTACAACGACCAGCAATGCCCGATGCCAAGCTCAGTTGCAATGATTTTTTTTTCCCTCTACAGCTGTTTAATGCTGCACCTTAATATGGAAACACCTTGATCATGATCCCATCCCAAAGCCAAGGTTGAATTTAAAAATTAAAATGAAAAGACTTCCTGTCTGTAAAAGCCTATCCGTAAATCACTACACCACATCCCTCTCCCAGAAACAAAGAAAAGCTCCTGTTTAATATATGGCATGACGATGTCCTATAGCCAGACAGCTATGGGATCAGCTTGAAATACTGGAAGGAAAAAAACCACCAAAACTACCAAATGTCGCAGTCAAATTCATAGAAGAATTGTTCTACCGCCCTACCTGCCTCACCTTCGCAGCTGCTGTTGCAAATTCTGTACAGAAGGAAAGTTGCACTCAAATTTTTATCAGCAGCCAGCTACTGTAATACAAAGTAACTCTTAATTCTGTATTTTTTTATTACTTTCTAGGGCAGCGGTAGATGAGTTGGAACCAAAATAGAGTCATAGTATTAAAAATGTTGAAAAGAGAGAAAGACTAGAAAAAACTGCCATACAGGGAAATACAGTCATATATCTTGCACAGAACCAAAGCTGTAATAAATATTATGACAAATTGCTGAGGAAGTCTTTTACGCCATAAGTTTTCTCCCAAAATCCATGTATTTGACAGGACAAACTGGCAACTTTTGAAAGACCTTTTCAAATGGGAAAGTACCCTGAAGGGTGAGGTGCTTTCATGTGAAGCATTAGGAAGAAGATGCATTTCCAACTCTGTTAATATTTATAAAAAGGAAAGAGGAATCCAAACCCAGACTTAACTACAGCTTATCCCACTTCACTCACTTGAAGGCCTGGAAATTACATGGAAATTGTTTTTTCCAGAACTCCTGTGAAAACGTAGTTAGAGCTTTCTTTCCTCCTCCTCACCAGTAACTTATTAGCCAAAACTGGCTTCTTTTTTGTCCTCTACCTCCGTCAAACCTTCCCCTGGACAATGAGAACAGTGGTGTCCTTCTGCAAACTGGAAATGGTGAGAGCACGGATATTTTAGAAGCTCACTGATGGGTTTAGAATCACTTCACCTGCAAAGAACTGCAGCCCTCAGAGCCACTGCCTGCATCTTTCTTTACCAATAGATACAGCGTAGGAATTGGCAAAGTATTTCATATTGGGATAAGCTGTTAAGTATCAGCAAGGCTATAATTATTCTTTTTAATGTGCATACTACAGAGAATTTACAGTTTATGAGTGCCCTCCTGGGACAAGTCAGCAGTGAGCTCTTTAGGGCTCCCCCAGAAGAGTCCCAGCCTGGTCGCGCCATTCAGAAACCACAAGAGCTGAAATGTTGAGAGCATCTCGGGGACTCAGAAAAAGAGCTAATACCATTTGGCCATTATTCAGACACCCTACAATTGCACCAGCAGATTTTATTATCAAGTGTTCTTAACTCTCAGCTAAGGCTTTTGAGTATTTGTTTCAACCATACAGCTAAAATTATTCACCAGAAAAGGACAAATATTATGAGGAAATTACAGATACTATGCGACCTGCCCATGGGCAAACAACTCAGAGGAAGAGTTTATTTAAAATACTCGTGACACATTTGAAGAATGAGTACTTCATCTGTATCAGGATCTGTTTCATGTCTCCTATCTTCTATAAGCTGTAAGTTAGCAAGAAAAACTTCTTAAAGCAATGAATGTGCACACAGACATAAGCAAACCTTCTTTTCTATCTGAAACTGTGCAGAAACAGCCCATTATTCCCATAGGACAATGACCTGTTTTGTTTATAAAGGAATAAAAACGCAATTAAACAATCTTATTACGGAATAAGTCTACATTTTCCAAGATGAAAACTAAACAACTTTCTGTCTGGAAAATTTTAAACTAAATTTGACCTGTGACACTACCTACCCTAAAAAAAAAAAATAATTAGAGATTAATTAAATAAGCTAATTTATTATTCACTTTTATACTTCATTTTAAGCCTTCAGAAAGAAAGAAGCACACTAATGAATAATTTTCCTTTATAAAAGTAAACCCTCTTTTTCTAAAACAGAGTACAAATAATGTTTCAAGCTTTCTTTACCTGCATTTCCAGTGTTTAAAGTTTTACCTAAAGTTATTCTTAACGTAACATGAAGATCATACCTCACTTTTCCAAAACAAGGGCAGGTTTACACTCATACTCTTTACCCAAGACTGCCACCTGCTGTCAATAGCCACTTAGCTTGCTTTCCAAAATGTTTACATAACATAAAAGTTTTTCATTAATTATTTAAAAAACAAGAGGGTTTTGAAAATCTGTGCAGCAAATAAAAGTTATATAAATTATACAACGGCTACAGAAGTTTTGAGTGCATTTCATAAAATCAGAATATAAAATACAGTCTTAAAAATTGTGGGCAAGTTTTCCAGGACTCCGTAACAGCACTACTTCTATGCAGCACCACTGGCTTTCTCATCAAGCATTTCTGAAAACTTTCCTTTCTGTTTAGTTGCAAAGTTCCTTGTTAAGCTGGTGAAAACCTGAACCAATAGGAATGAGTGTTTATAAAGATAAAACAACATTATTTTACTTGAAATGAGCCAACCTATAGAATAAGACAAAAATCTTTGTAAAGGAAAAAGTACTTTGAAGTTCTCACAAACAGTGGCACAACATGTAACAGGCAAGTGAAATTAGAAATTAGTATGCCATCCCAACACACGTGGAGACTCTAAAGCATCCGGTCTCCACTAGGATTTTCACTAACATTACTCACCGTATAATAGCTATCTGCAATTCAGAAAATACCCTTTATTTTACTGAACAGGCCACTGTAGATGGTCTGCAAAACTGGAAACGTGACCTGTAAGACCAGGCTGCCTCATCTGCAGCCCCTGGGCCACAAAGAGCCTGTCAGCAATTCTACCTTCCTTCCTTTCCAGTGCAGGCTGTTGGTCCAATTGATTATTCTGGCACTAATCCATCCACCCCTTACCATCTTCCGTCCAGAAATCACCCCGTTCCACAAGAACGTAGCCAGCAAAAAATTCCAGGCCCTCGTGCCACAGCAAGGGGTACCATAACAGTTATCACACGAAAAAGATTACAGTCCCATGACTGACAATGAGATTATCCTTCTTTAGGGTAAAGATTTCATGTTCAAATTCATCCCAAAGGCAGAATTTCGGAAATCTTTACAATTACCATACAAAAGCTTGACTGAGGGATAATTTCCATAGTAAAAAAAAAAAGTGGCCACGCTATTAAAACTAGTAGTATACTAAATATTATTATATTAAAAATGCTAGCAATATGCCATGTACTCTCACACAAAACCATAGAAATGAATAAGTAGTTACCTTGAGTTTTTGGCAAATTGTATAAATATATCAGAAGTAAAACGAGGGAGACCGCCTTACTTCTTGTCCATACCTACTGCACTTGCTTACAGAAATGTAATACTAAGTTCACAGCAAGAAAAAAAGGAAAAATTACTACATAATTTCACATCCTCTAGTGACACTGCTTCTCTAATATAAAGCTAGCCAAATCTAAAACAAGGAAAGCTGCTAAACAGAAAAAAGGCTCCCCTAGAAAATATTATTCTTATAGAGGACCAGAAGGCTCTATAGGTTTTTCTTAAATCAGCAGAATGCTATATAACTTCTTTTATGCATACAAAATAAAAACACAGTCAAATACTAAACGCATTTCCAATGCCAACTAGGTCTATGGCAAATAGCCTATGAAAGTATAAGAAATACAGCCTTAAACAAGTTATTAACAGGGGTGCATTCACAGGGTGTGAACACCACAATTTGTATTACAACAAGATGACCTGCAGAAATGAAGAAGTGTAAGAACACCACCTCGGGCGTTTTTGTTGGGTCTTAAACTGCTGCACAAGAGATAAGGTGAAGCCTCAGCCTAACTCAGTAGCCAGCAGCCCTGTGGCACCAGCCAGAGCTGTATTGGGCTCTTTGCCTTCCACAACCTCGAGGGATGTAAAGCTCAAGTCGCCATGTCCCAGAGAAGAAAGGGAAAGTTGGATGCACATCTTATTCTGCACACAAAAGTAATCCCCAACTGGAAACTGGTCCCAATGTCTCATGAGTTTTGACCACCTTGACCTATCTGACAGCAATATAAATATCTTACAGAAAACCATCAGCTGTAGATACGTATTCTTGGTAACTAAATTAAAAAAAAATTAATACAATGAAAAAAATCGATGTAACTTTCAGGAAGAACCAAGAAAACAAGTAAAACACAACATCTCTCAAGTTTATACACTGGAATTCCATAAAACGGCAAGAGTATAAATAATAAAAAGAAACAATTATTCAACTCCTAGGCAAGATAAGGAGGTTTTCAACACCATGCAAGATCATTATAGTATATTCCAGTTACTACCAGAAATTTGAGTACCTGGCTTGGGTGGTGCATGAACAGTTTTAGCCGAATGCGATGGTTCTCCAGGGACTGGCATGTCTTTATCTGCAGATATCTGAGGAGAACCCGATTCCACCTTCTGCTCGTTCACCTCTTCTTTTGTTTCTCCTGTGCCCTTATCTTCATTTTCCACCCTCTCTGTGTGATCCACACTCAAGGGTGTCAGTTCGGACTGACTGACATGAGATTCACTTTTGTAGGGAAAATCACACGTGACCACATCTTCTATATGGGACTCCATAGGCTCTTCTGTAAATAATTAAGAACTGCATGAGTTAATTTCCCTCTGTAAAACCGCAGCTCACAGTTTGCACAATTAATATTAGTATTAAGTTAACTTCATTCCAATTTTACAACTGCTTATCAACAGATAACGCGACTGTTTGCAATAGTCTGAAAACGGAAAACTTCCTTTATGACCCCGAATTGCATCAAACTCATTTACGAGAACAGCTTTATTTTCTCCACTAAAACGGGGCAGTCAACTAACCTCAAGCCAGAACTTCAAACAAAGAAAAACAAAGACACAAAAACACCAACACATACCCAGGAGGGAAATTACAAAAATTACAATGATTCAGAACCAACACAAGTTCCGCTGCAACTGAGCACAGCTGGGTTTGAGGTTGGATAAATGGGCTGTGACTGTTCAATCACCTGGAGGAAAAACCCTCCTTTTCCCCCTTGCTCTTCCTTTCCTCTGCCACCCACCATCCCGCTTAGTCCTCTCCAAATTATTATCACTTCTGTGACAGAGGTAAAAACAGGGTCTAATTCTCTACCGCACCCAGCTAGAAATTAAGCACGTGCCCAGAGATAAAAAAGACAATAAGCTGGTCTACGAAAAAAATAAGGAAACGTATTTTTCAATACAGCAAGTCAGCTGCACAGCTTGGTCTCTGGACTCTTGATTCAAAGCACACTAAAAACACAAACTTCCCAGACCTTGATAAAGGGTTCTACATACAAAAATCAAAGGGTATTAGTCATTCAATCACTCCAGCAGGTACTTGGTCCTCCTTTCATATTTCAGTATTGGTTTTCAAACAGTAAGAATTTCTTACCTTCACTCGCTACTTTCGAAACATCTCCTTTGGAAATAAACTTCAACATTTTCTTCAGAACCTTCTTGTGAGATTTGGAGGTCTGAAAATGCAAAGCTTGGCACCTCAAAAAGAAAAATTTATGATCAATTCTTTTGCGAAACATTATTTCGAGAAAAATGTTAAGGAACCGCTTTAAAAAGTTACACTGTATATATATGTTCTAATTATTTCTTAAGTTCCCCTATATTAAGTTATCAAATATTTTATCAACGTTTTTGAGTTAATACAATTACGTTGCCTTGTACTGCATATCATTCTTTATGGCATGTTTTGTGTGTATTTCACTATAATCACTAAAATATGCCATGGTGAGCCTAAGCACTGCCTAAAAAAGCTTTCCTAGGAGGCTAATACACTACAATTCTTCACTTACCCATCTTATAGATTGATTGATACTAACTACTAATGCCAAAAAAACCTAGCTAGAATTATTTATAGTTATTCAACTGTCAGCCTCTCTTATTTGGGCTAGTAAAGCAGTGTTTGTGGCATACAGACATCCTAGGTCATCTGCAACCAGCAAGCAAGAGAGCCGTATATATTTTATAGTAAATGTTTAGTATACAAAGTACCATTAAAAGTAGATAAACTTTTCAAGTATTCTGTATCCAAAGCAGCAAACACAAACGGTTGAACATATCTGAAGTGGTCAAACGAATTACAGTAGCACATTTTGAGCTTCTTACCTTATTGTGTATTGAGGGCAACACGTTTGATTCATGATAGGTTTGTAGACATACTTCCCACTTCTAAAAATAATAATAAACATGCATTGATTTTTTTGTTGCTTATACTACAAAATAAATGGAAGATAAACCTTTCTTGTTAAAATAATATCAAAATATTACATGAAGAGTATCAGAAGTTGAGAAGCAAGTTCTTCAGCTGATGCTAGCATACTATGACACTGTCCTTCTGAAATAACCAAATATTTTCCTGTTCAACAGTGTCATGTTACAGAAAGTCCCAGACCATTACACAAATACTTCTGTTTCAATTCCTTATAGAAACTCATTAACTGTTTTCACAGACCTAAATTTTAAATCTGGATTCTAAGCTGAATTCAACTGACAACACGGCTTCGTATTTTCTTTTTAAACTTACCTTCGCCATCCTCTGTCTATGAGATCCTGGTAATCTTGAACTGTCATCGAATGTGCCCACATACCTGAAATAAATAACACAGTAACACACTTGACTGACGACAGTTATGCATTAAAACATTAAAATGCAACAAGTTCTACAAAAATATTACTGTAAATCTGAGCAGCTGATGGCGACTTCCAAATCAATGCCTTTCACGGATTTGGCATATTCATAAATCTTATAAATCACTGACTTACAACGTGCACATTAAGTGTAAAAAAGAGAAACCAACCTAAGTCTTGGGATGCAATCAACTACATTGCTCTGAGTGTACAAGCTAAGAAGTTTACCTCGCCGCTGCTATCTTACCCAAACACACACCAACAAAACAACACAAAGTTGTGCCTTAATTTTGTTAAGCTGAGTCAGCAACTCTGGGTCAGAAGCACTTTTCAGAGAGGGGCTGAAGCTGACACAGACCATTCCCAGGGACCCTTCAGAGAGCAACCGCCCCGGCGGCCGCCCAGCTGAGCCGAGCTCGGGGACTGTCACCTCTTCACAGAGGAAAAGAAAATAAATATAGCCCACTGCCTGCTGAGCCAGCCTGAGGAACTCTGTTTGGAGGCAGGGGCAGAGCCGAGGGCCTCGCCGGGCACAGAGGCTCAGATCCACCACCACAGGAGGCCCTTAGAGGGTCCGGCAGGACAATGGCACCTGCGAAACGAAATGCGACCAGAAGAACGCTTCGGGCAAGATCCTAACGGCACCTTTACTCAGGGCGTATATGTTATGGCAGTAATAATTAACACATTTCGTCCTGTACAAAGCCTTCCCGCTACTCCTGATGGGTTACCCATAGACCGGAGACTTTTTCACCCTGAGGGTGGTGAGGCACTGGCTGAGACAGAGAAGCTGTGGCTGCCCCATCCCTGGAGGGGTTCAAGGCC
>JAOXJM010000002.1:34601465-34613549 GCA_026413425.1 Tringa solitaria
TGGTCTGGTGGGAGGTGTCCCTGCCCAGGGCAGGGGGTTGGAACTGGACGATCTTTAAGGTCCCTTCCAACCCAAACCATTCTATGGAGAGGCACCTTCAGGCGCGGAGCCCATGGCCTCCGTCCCCACCCCGACCCCATCCCTCAGGCCTCCCCCAGCCCGGCCGGCACCAGCCAGGAGCGGCCCCGCACCCGCCGGCCGCCCCCGTCTCCGGAAGCACCGGCCCGGCCCGGCCCGCTCCGCTCCCCTCACAGCCCGCCCTGCCCCCGGCACCGCACCGTGGGAGAGGTTGCCGCTCTCGTTCTTGCAGTAGCCGCAGCGGTAGCCATCCTCTCCGCCCAAGTACTCGACGATGCTGGTAGAGCTGCCGGCCGCCGCCATCTCCCCCGCTGACCCGTTCGCCCTGTCCCGCCGCCCGCCTCAGGACGGCACCCTGCCCGCCGCCCCACACGGCGCACCCGGACGCCCGGAAACAGCCGCCGCCGCCGCCATCTTTACTAGGGGCAGAGCGCGGGCAGCGCCTACAGGAAACACCGGCCGCGCCATCTTTACCGCGGGCAGCCGTGGGGGGGCTCCCCGCAGGCCCTTGACAAGTTCCTCCATCTTTAGTGAGGGCGGCCCCGCTCCCGCCACAGGACCCCGTCTCGTCCCACCTGCTCCCGCTTACCGGCGGAGACCTTCCCCCGCTCCGAGCCGCAGTAACCGCAGCGGTAGCCTTCCTTCCAGCCCTTGTATTCAACCACGGCGGCAGCCATGGCGCCCGCAGGCCCCCGCGGCCCCGCCCGAAGCCGAGGGGGAGGTTGCCGCCCTCAGCGGTGCGGGTCGGGCCCCGGGCAGGGCTCCCCCAGCTCGGCGGATCTGAACCGACAGGCAGCGCTCGGGCTCGTTGTAGATGATCAAAGATGATCAAAATGTGTTTTGTCCTACTCTCGCGGCCTGACCGTGTTTTATCACCCCCCGACGGGCTCCGAGAGCGGGGGAAGCAGCAGAGAGCACATCACCCCCACCGATAGGCCAGAAACCTGCCCCCTGAGGAAAGGAAGGGCAAAATCCTAAAAACTCCAGAGGCAGCGCTCCTCAGAAGAGGATTTCCTAGAGATGGAGCTAGACTTTTATTTATTCTGAATACAATACTGCCATGGCCCAAGAAAGGTGTCCTGCCCGAGTTCCAAAACCAAATACACGCGACAGACTGAGGAAAAAAGGGAGGAGGAGTTTATCTGTAATTGAAACCAATTTTCCTAAGTCCAACCTTGATTTCCAGACAAGAAAGACGGTATCAAATTTGTCCTGTGGCACCCAAGATCATCTAGATATGATTAGCAGAGCAGAGGTGGTCAATCATGTAAATCCCCCTTGTGGGCTGCTACTGCTGAGAGACAAAGGATGAGAGAAGGGGGAAGAGATTTCCTTTTCCTAAAAGCTTCTAAGTGTCAGTAAGCTTTATATAAAGTAGTAAACGTAGCCATAATAAATAGATAGTATATGGTAATAACCCTGTGACAGGTATGAACGAGACAGCTTATATAAAGTGTCGAGATGTTCCAATAAAAATAAATTTAATTTTACAATATATACATATAAAATCTTTTCTGGAGGAAACATTTTAAAATATTTTCTTTAAGGCACCTAGGGGGAAAGAAAAAAAAAAGACAACAATAAGACAATATGCATTAAGATCTGGAACTTACCAAGCAATTGTGACAATAAAATAATACAATGCTATCTTTTAAAGGATTTTAGAGGGAACCAGACTGTCTTTCCTTCTCCCGCTTCCCTAAGTCCTCTTCAGACTACTTAAACTCATAAGCTGTCAGTAGGTTAAAAAAAATAATAAAATACAAACATTAAGCTATGATTCTTCACAGCATTACATTCCAAGTATGAGTATGAAAAAATTAACTCAAGTATATCACTGACCACCAAATATAAAAATTAAGGGTTTTTTTTTCTGTTAATTACTGCATAGAAGAATAGACGGCATTGTGTGAAATATTCCAGACATTATACAGTTATTCAGCTTATAGTTTTTCTGTATTTGTAAGTCACAGGCAGTTTCCCCTGCAGTTCTTCCACATGCATAAGGAACTCATGCATTGTATCCTCAATTAGTTTAATTTTTTAAAAGAACTTACTTGAATTAAGCTATATCCATTTCATCTTCATTTCTATAAGGAGGACTAATCATGGGTTCTGTTATTTCATATGTTTCTACGATCTCCTAGTTAGACATGACAAGAAAATGTAAGTTACAAGATCTATTTCAATTCAATTGCAGTTACCACAAGGCAAGTAGTAAGTTTCTCATACTAGAGCACTATTTCAAATTACTAAGTTTCTTCTGCACATTCTGAGTGAAGGAGAAAGGAGAAGAGTTGTATGTGCTAAGAACTACTTTTTGTCTAAGATTTATTACAAACAGCGAGGAAACTGTATGGAGAATTTCCCAACTAGAAGCAAGTTTCATCTGTAAGGGAAGAAACAGCCTCCATACTTATGCAGTCCTCCTATAGAAGAATAAAGGCAAGTGACTGCACAATTAAAAGCACTTAACCTGACGCAGGCTTCAAGGACCAAAGATGAAATTGCTATCCTAATTCTCAGTTTTCTTGCACTTAAAAACATTCACTGGATTTGTGATTGTTCTGGAATCCATAAAATTAAATGTAGTGATAATATATGCAGGAACACCCACCCTCAGAGTATGTAACAGCACAGCTCTTGGATGCATTTTTACACTTAAGAAAAAAAAAATAAAAGCATCAAGTGCTCTCTCTGATACCTTCCATTCTTGATGGTTCAGAGATATGACAACCTGGTTCCGTGCTCCAGCACTATGGTGACCCTCCTTTCCCTCGTTGTCTTTTGAAGGCTCTGTTCAAAATACAGTATTTTCATAGTCTTTACACTTGGAAGGTAGGTTTCCTCCAGGAACATAAAAAGCAAATAAATTTATACATAATCCACTAAACTACTCACTACCAACAGCCTGTACCATATGCTTCTTCAGAAATTTCTGTAGTCTTACCTCCTAAAAATTTAGAAACCAACATTTCTCAGAGTCCCAGAAGGCCCTACATATTTAATGCTTTATGAAATCCCACCAAAGTCTTAATCCCATTGATATCCTGCGGGAACAAAAGCCAGAGACCCCATACACAGGATGGCATTTCCTTTTCAATTCTTTTGAAGCTGCAGCACTTTCCAACTCAGAGAGACAACAGAGACTTCTTGCACCCAAAAATACCTTTTCTCAGCAAAGCATAACAATGTTCATATACTTATTAGCAAAAATACTACTGAAAAGAAAAAGTAATAACCTGCTACTTCTATTAACAGAATTCATTTGTATAGATCAGCATAATGGCCTTTTCCCATATTTTGATATTTAAAGAGACTCAATCCTTTCAGCTACTCATAAATCTCTTGATGCTTTCAGTTACATTCACTGCATATCCCCAAATCTACTCTTGCAGCTCAAAATATAGCTAAAACTTAGCAAATATATAAGACACAGCTACTTTTGAACGTACAAAAACCAATCATAGTATTTTAAAGCTAGATTTTACCTATTATTGGCAATTTATCGTCATCCAGCTTTAATCTTGCAAAACCATCCTAAAAGACAGTAGGATTTAAAGTTTCAGAAATTAGATCTAATGAGGATAATGCACTGAGATTCCATATTTTAATTAATATATTACATAATCATAAACAGGTACATAAAGAACCCTAATCGGCACACTAAATAGGAAAAATTATTTAAATATAGCACTTATTCATAAAGAATGTGGCTGATATAGGAAAGTTGGTAATTGTTGAATTATAAAAAAGTTGAGTTCAAAATCACTACTTAAAAATCATTACTACTCATGAAGTATAGTTAACCCTTCATAATCACATCAATATTCACTATCAACCTGAATTTAGTCAAAATATATTTCTTTCTTTCTCCCTTTTACCAAGTCCATTTTATCATTAGACCTAGTTTAATCTACAGATTCAAAGAGAAAATGAAACGCTGCACTGACATTTTCCTACAACCTCATTAACTCTTCTACACCACATGACTACTCCTCTGTGATCTAAAATAACATCAGCTAGAATTCCTTTTCAAAAAGTGCTTTGACACCAAAAACTTCACTATTGTTGGCTAATTGTCTGGAAATATCTAGTAAAAAAAAAAAAAAATCAGTCTGTCAACTCTGTTTTCCTCTTTATTCAATTATCAAAATATCACAGACTGTTTGTATAAAACAAATTAGGATTCCTAGTATTTAAATCCTAATCTGTTAATATTAATGCCACAAAAACAACAAATCAGTGTTTCTAGGTAATTCCAATATCTAAAGTAAGATTTCAAGAACATGTTACGCCTTACCCTTATAATGAAGGAGACATGAAAGATGTTTTCCACAGTGCGTGCAAAAGAGTTTGGATCAATCACAAGATCAAAGAAGGAAATAGGTGTATCAGCTAGAGATGCAAAAATAGGTTTGTTAAAAAAAAAAACAAACAAAAACAAAAAACCAAAACCAAACAGGTGGTATACACACAGCTAATAATTGTAAACACAAACTTAAGAAAGTCAGTACACCTTTTAAAAGCTAACTGAATGTTTGTCACTTTAGTTACAATGCTGAATTCCCAGTTGTCTGCAGAAAGAAACAGTTTCTAGAGAGTATTATTTTCTTCCCACCTTTGCCACATGCAAACACAATGACTATTTGATTGCCTTTAAAAAATGGCATTGCTCTATTAAGAAGGAGAGGGTAGGATTTAAATAAACTTTGCAATCAAACAGCAACTGATTAGTGTTCATAAAATACCCCACAGTCAATATATAGCCTTCAACACAAAGATTTCTACTTGTAAACTCCATCTAATTTTGTTTCTATAATTTAACCACTCTTAACTGTAGAAGATTAAGAGTATTTATTTTCTCATATTAATGCTTTAAAAGCTTCTTTGAATCATACTTACGATCATTTTTAAAATGAGTTTGCAATAATCCCAAAATCCTCTCTACTTCTTTTTCTGTAGCTTCCTGATGGGACTCCTCCATTTTTTTTAACTGGGGAAAAAAGAAACATAGTTTCACCTCAAATAGCCACTGTTGTGAGACAAGAGTATGAAAGGACCTTTTAGCAACACATAAAAGACAAATTTTTCTGTCTATACCACACACTCACCGTTACAGACACAACATGAGACAACTTACAAAGGGCTTTGGGAATTAAGTCCCATTTTACAGTATCAAACTGAAAGGCCACAGTTTGTATGTTTTGAGCCTATTTGCAGGTCTACTCTCATTTTTCAATAGTTCTGTGGACGCAGGTTACCCCTAGTAGCATATAGTCTGTGAGCTTACTGAAGAAGTTTATAAGTGTAGAAGGGCAGTTCATTAAGATCTTTGACTTTTTTTTCAGAGAAGACAGCTAAGTTTACATGTAAGAAATATCATGGCATGAAGTTTGACACAGTCAAAGGACACCGTTATTGTGATTTTACAGATTTGTTCATTATCTGTACAGCAGGGTACTCCAAATCATACTTTAAGTACGGTCACTCTTCCCATACAGTGTTCAGTAACCTGTTTGCTGTTCCTGGTAACCACCCCTTCCCCTTCCAGCACCTTCAGAAACTTTCACAGGTCACTATTTACCAAACACAGACTAACACTTACTCTGACCATCACTGTTTACCTAAACAAACAACAAAGAGCAGTCACTCACTGCTGGAAGCAACTCTCTCAAACATTCCAGCTCCTCCTCTTCCAAGTAAAAACTGTATCAGAATAATTTCTATCACTATTTGGATTATTAAGAAGTAGGCTGTACTTAAGAGACACACTCAACATTTTGCCTGTCTGTATCGGTATTATAACAACATAGTTTATTTTTTCAAAGTTTTAAATGTAAGCTCCTCTGTAAGCAGTCTCAGACTTTTGCCTTTCTGCCAGAGTAAGAACTGGGAAACAGAAAGCAGGGAACATAGTGGTTTAGTGAGCCAACTAGTTTGGTGTTGCTAACCACCTTTCTGTGCAAGTGCCACAAGCTGTTAGACACCTTTTATTTAAAAGCTGAAAACACACTAATGTAAAGAAGGTTTTTTTGCTTCCTTTCAAAACAATGAGCATCAGAGCAAACAAGCTAATTTTTAATTGAAAAATGATTCTGTAAATCCTGTTTCTGAACTTGAAGTCAGTCTGTAAATCCTTTTTCCATCTACTCAATGAAATACTTCAGTTCATACAAATCAAGAAGCCCAATAACGAAGTCTAGATCCTTTAGTACTACTGTTTGCAACTACAAAACCCTAAACAACACTAACAGAAAGAATTTAAAATTCACCTGTAGTAACTGTGCCATAACAAATCAATAATAAAGATAACATTTCACAAACCTGAGCAGGCATTGCCCGTTTTCCTTCTCCTGCTGCAGCTTTTTTCGGCCTCTCAATCCGTTGTCTTGGTACGGGAGGATCAGACTTGAAAGATCCTAACCTAACCAAAATAAAAAGAACACCTATATGGAAATATGTTTTATATTGTATGCTAAGAAATCTATGTACTGAGCAGTTGATCTGATAAAAGTGCAAAGTAATGACTGATACCTAAAAATAAAGCCTCATCACATTTAGAGACTTCTGTTAACAGCCATCCCCAAAAGTAGCTCCCAGCGTACATTGGCAGCCTGTCCTGGTTTCAGCTGGGATGAAGTTTTGTGGATTTTTTTTTTCTAGTATTGCCATGTTTCAGATTTGGTATGAAAGGATGTCAGTAATGCGTATTGTTTCAGTTATTGCTAGATGATGTTTATATTTTTCCAAGATTTTTTTCAGCCTCCCATAGAAGCTGAGAGGGAGAACAGATGGAGCGATGGAACGGCCAAGGACTACTCTGTACCGTAGCCATCAGGCTCAGTGGATACGTGGGGTCAGCCAGGGGTGGGGGGGACGGGACAGGACTCATGATCACTCCTTGGGGTGGTGCCAGTTCACCAATTTACCGGGTGGTGAGAGTGATTGTATCTTGTATGTTCTTCTACCATTGTTATTACTGTTATTTTTCCTTTTCTGTTATTGTTTTATTAAACTGTCTTTATCTCAACCCACACACTTTTTTTCCCTTTCCCCTCCTTTCCTCACTCTTTTCCCAGCCCTTCTGAGGGAAGAAGAAGAACTATGTGAGCAGCCACCTGGTCCTGGCTGCCGGCTGGGGTTAAACCATGACACAGCCTCATACAAGAATTACCAACAGATGTATAAAAGTTGATGATATTATTCCAACTTTTTTTTTTTAAACTGAAAACTTTAAATCTACTTTTCTTAAAACTAGTTAAGGAATGAAACAGACTACATGGTTCATATCCTCCAATATCTCCACTTGAATTTACTACAAACTTTTTTGCCTGAAAACTCTCTCCATACAATATTTATATTTTTCATCTATTGTTTAGTTTCTGCAAGTTCAGGTTTGTAATAAGCTTTTTTTTTAAAAAAAAAGGCACGACTTGTTAAGATATAGTCAATCTACAGAACATTCAGTGGACTAAGAAGAGATCCAAAGTTTCTCATTAAACAACGTGAGTGTAACATACATGCTAGATTTAGGCACTTTCTTGAAGTGCTTACCTCTCTCCATTGACTATAAAAGGAACTTAGACTCCTAACTTTGGTTGCCTTGAATGTCCACCAAGTTAGATGCCTAAAGGAGAGAGTGCGAATTGAGACTCAATTCAAGTTAGTTCACCAGGTACCCAAAAATTCTGCAGCACATATTTTTCCCTATCCTGGGTGAGTGGTGACTGCTCAATTTCAGAAGTCACGGACTGACCGTGAAAAAATAAAACCACCTCAGGCCTCAGCTAAGAATAGATGGGAGTCAGAAATAAATAGTTCTTTTCCTAAACCGAGGACTACACTTCATTATTTAAAACTAACTTTTTGCTAATATTCACATATCCTCCATCAGAAGGCAGACATTATTACTTAATATGTCAAAATGCAACTGACAAAAAAAATGGTCTTTCTTGCAGTTGGTTGTGTCTTAATCTTATAAAAATGATTGGAAAATACACATGATTTAGAGCTCATAGATTGAAAGGGTAAATATAAGTTGAAATATCTCAATTAGCTATCCAACATTAAATATCAGATACTGTATGATCAAATTATTATATTCAGCAACTTTCTTACAATTGCAGTTATTGGGGGGTGGAATTAGTGTAAAAGCAAAGACAACTGAATAATATTCTATCAGCTCTAATACTGATAATTTAATTGAATGAGATCCCGCTGTTGTAGGGTGACTTTATGAGAGATTTAAATTGGAGTGCTGTCTATAAGCCAGGTGACTAAGGGTCATTTGACAGTCACTAAAAAGGCTCCTACTAAATGAGTTGCCTACGCATAAGGAGAGATAATGCTGATTCTACATAGGGTCACTTGCTAGTAATCAGGTGATTTCTTCTGAAAGTAGAGCCAGAAAGCAAGATTCTTAAAGACAACCCATTAACACAGACATACAAGAAGAACTGTTGGTCTCTTTATGGTAATACAATCATCAGGTAAGAGATAATAGACCCTGATAGACTGACCTTCCGTAACTGTCTGCAAAAGCAAAGAAAAAAAAAAGAAAAAAGGTTCCTCTATTTGTCATTCTGGCTACAGCCTCTACAGGGAGAAAAAGATGAGGGAAAAGTCAGTTTTTAAAGGAAAGAGGATGCCTTCTACTGGTTTTGGTCCGAAACAGGTGAAGCAAAAATACATTGCTATTTCTACAAGATACAAGTGATATTATTTTGTAGCCAAGCCAAATCAAGATCAAATACAGAAATACTATGACATATTTTGGAGACAAGGAGTTCACTGTACCATAAGAACAGAGACCACACAGAAGTTCTTGTTGATGCTCTGTGACCCAAGATTAAACTCTATTCAAGCCAAGGGCATTAAAGATAAGAATCTATTAAGGCCTTTAGCCTGTGCTGTGCAGCAGATATATCTACTATTTCCTTAAATAAACTTACATATAGTGAAAAGAAGGTGCTCTTCTGAAGTACTTTTCAGTTTCTTCTCCCAGTTTATGCCAGGCATTACTAGGTAAGTAGCCACCTGAAGTGCTCTCAGAATCACTATCATTTTCTTCTGTGAGATTTATCCCCATGAAGGTTAGCTACAAGAGAAAGAAAGCTGCAATGAAAATTCACTTAGAGAAAGATTAGTAGATACATTAATGATGAAATACTGCAGTGTGGTGTTTGTCCTATTAGATTAATATTTAATATCACTACATGAGAACCTTGACTTTCCTGAAGATAAGTAACAGGAAAACAATCACGTACACACTTGCGTTTAGGAAACACCAGCAAGCAATGAAAGAGCTATAGGTAAATAAAGTTGCCTATATTCCAACAGAATTTCAATGATGTATGAAGTAGCAAAGCATTACTTAAATTGCACTATAAAGCTAGGAAGTCTCACAGTTTCTGAATACCACACACTTCCAGGAAGCCTAGCTCCTCAAACATCATAGAACTACTTATTTGGCCCAACCTTGCATCCATCAATCCAGACTTCCATAGGAACAACTTGAATGAAACAATGGAATTTGAAGGGGGTTTATATTTCAGAGCTCTAGATCAAAGACTCAGACTCCTTATTATTCTACTGTAACACAAAAGAAAATTTTCAGGGGGGGAAATCTCCTTCAAAGCTACCCTGAACTGACTCTTCCAGCCAGTCACTGTACAAAGAGACAAACATGTCTGAAAACATGCAAGTAATCCAAAGTCCCGTTTCATGTGAGTGACACAGGGCCTTGAAAACTCCTTCCACAAAACATATAAAGCAGCAAACAGGGTAAAGAAACTACTTAGCTACTGGGAAACTATAAAACAGAGGGTATAAAAAAAGTGCATAAGACAACCTAAAGAGCATGAAATGACCGAACTATGATAAAGTATCAGCAATGCAACCATGGAGGGGGACATCTGCATTTTAAGATAGATTTTCCCCTATGCATATTGGAAATGTTTAATACATAGATTAAACCAATGAAAATTAATCAGAAATCTAATCAAAGAAATTTATAGGAAAAGTGTTAAATTCCAACCAAATTGTCATGGACAGTCAGACTTTTATTTTATGATTCTATAACAAACAGAGCAAACCTCTAGCAAAACTGTTGGCAAATTCAGGGTCTGGAACTTACCAAGTCATCCGCAAACGTTAGTGAATCAAATGCTGTCATCTCAGAGTGCAACTCATTGGCCTTCTCCTTTCCCAGATTTGATGCTAAGACAAGAAATTGGGCATCCAACGCAGCCTCTCGTGCACAGGAAACTGTTACAGAGAAGGCTTTATGTTAATAATATGAAATTGTCAAAAATATAATAATAAAATTTAGCATAGACTTTCCCGGGTGTAGAGCTTTGTAAATCATTTTATTGTACTGGCCTCTAACACACTTACAAATATTACAAGGATTTTGTAAGTATTTTTTAAAAAAAAAAAAAAAAAAAGAGGGAGAGAAAAGGAGCAGATGACACCAAAGGCAAGCACAGAAAAATAACACATTATTTAAAGAATAAAACGCATTTTTCATTTACATACTTTCTATCTCTCCAAGTGAAATGAAGCCCTCTACAATGATATCTTTTATATGTATTATTTACATATATTGTCCTACAGAGTCAAGATAAAGCAAGCATTATTTCTAAGTGCACATAAACACTAAAGTAATGATATTTCTTTTATCGTATCAGCTTATTTGAACAATTCCTCTTCAATTAAAGTATCTACGTCAAGCTATACTTTAATAATTCTGATGAAGTATTTGGACCGCAACGTCATTCTCTTGCCCTTTGTTGTTTCTCGAGCCTCACATTTGGCCAACTGCCAGACAAACACGATGTAAGGGCCACAGGATTTGTTTTACCTCCACTGAACAGTTTATTGGCCTCTTCCAAAGCTTCTGTCAGTCTGTTGCTTTTTGAACTCAGCATATCCTCACGATTTTCTGGGGGGAAGGGACATAAATGAAATCCTAAATTACTTAAATAGAGAAGCATCAAGAAATATATACATACACCTAAAATCAAAACTGATTGCTTCATATCTCATCATACATGCAAAATTACACAATGTAGATATAGTGCATTAATTGAAAGATTACGTAGGCTCCATTTTTATTAATGTTTATGTATTAACTCAGTTTGAAGTAGTAATTTTCCATTTACTTCAATGGAGTAAGATTTATATGGTTAAATTTATGTTAGCAGATCCCAGATTCCTCTTGGTTCCAGTAAAATTTCTCTTTCTGTGTCAAAGCAGCTACCAGATACTACAGTTTTCTGTATTTTATTCATCTTACCTGTTACTAAGGATTTTCATGACTGAAACAAACAAACAAATAAAGCCCCAGAAGTGCATGGATGGTGATCATTATGTCAAACACAGAGACCTATATGTAATGGTACACACATGATTTAAGAGGCTTTCAGATGTCCAGTTCTGAACAGCTACTCACAGCACTGTTTTTAATGGCATACATCATACTCAATGCACAAACACAACCACAGTCACTTTTCTGCATAATCACAGACTGGATCATCCATAAGCTGCACTGTATTCTCTTGTAAAACAACCCCATGAATTTAGCAGGTATGTGGAAAACAACCAACACCACACGTTGCTAAATTTGGCAGCGCTTACTCAACCAACCATTGTTGTGCTTTCATAAGAAAAACACATTCCAAACATACACGGGAGAAGTACTGACACACCTATCTAGAGAGATGCTAAAAAAAACCCCACAGCACTTTCTGAAAAGCCTAAGAATAACTTTCCGTTCCAGGCAGGTACTGGTATCAACAGTTTCAAATTAAAGCTCGGATACCAAGGTATCAGTATATCAGTATATGCCCAGGTCTAAAGCTAACAGTTCCCCTGCATCAATGCAGTCATACATGTTGAGTGCAGGTAAAACATAGAATGGTTTGGGTTGGAAGGGACCTTAAAGATTAAGTTCCACCCCCTGCCCTGGGCAGGGACACCTCCCACCAGACCAGGTTGCTCCAA
>JAOXJM010000002.1:34614951-34641459 GCA_026413425.1 Tringa solitaria
CCCTATGTCTCTGGGGAGAACTGACCCCCCCCCCCCGCCGCCATGTCTCTGAGGGGAACGGCGGCCCCCCCATCTCTCTCAGGAGAATGGCGCCCCACCTTCCTCCTGAGGGGAATGGAGGCCTCCCCTCCACCACCTCTCTGAGAGGAACGGGTCCCCCGCTCCTCTCTGAAGGGAACGGCGGCCTCCTAACACGGCGGGAATGGGGCAGCACCCCTCCGGCGGCGTCGGGCCTCGCAGGTAGTTAGTTGTCCTTGGCTCGCTCCAAAATAAATTGGTCCCGAATAATTTCGAATAAACCCCCAAAACGGCTGCTCACGCGCGTCCGAGGCGTAACTTTTTACCTCGTGGATGAAAGTTTTCTGCTTTCAAAAAGTCGAGCGGAAAGTCCTGGAGCCCCCCCCCCTTTATTAAGGGGGGTAAGTGTAATGATGAACCTAATGACAAGGAATCTTTCATCTGCTTTTAAGCCCTGACATCTGAGGAGGTGCAAATTAGAGACAAAGGGGTGATATTCTTGACTGAGCATCTCTAATGCATATGTATGTTTCCATATAAACATAGATCATTCACAAAGCAGGGATCTGGGCTCTGGCAAATAAAGTAACAAATAGATACTTTGAAGTGGAGTAGACTCCTAAATTATGGTGGTGTTTATACAAAAAACAACAAAGTTAAAGCCAAGTTAAATGTAAGAATGTGTATTATTAATTTAATAGGAAGAAATGTATCTTCAGAATTTTTAAATCATCCACAACCAAGCATTACACGTCTGGAAAATTCAGTAACATTCAAATTGTCATTTCATTATGAGCATTTTACATTACAGACTAAAAGCATTTCTTTAATATACAATTTCTCCTCTCTCTGTTCCTTTCCCAGTGCCAGTATCATCAGAGGTTATTGTGCTGGATCTGGCTTCTGATCTGGAACAGTGGGCCAAGTAATGTCCCTCATTGCCCTTATTTTCTCATAGATTATCACAAGTAGTACAACTTTTTAAAAATATCTGTAGTTTTATAAATATCAGTAGTTTTGGAAATTTGCTCAATGATTATTTCTGGCATCCTGATGATCCTTCTTTAAGAGTTCCTTGAAGTAGACTGTGTTATTAACACCAATCAGATAAAACCATCATTAGCAATTTGTCTCAGTTGTGAGTATAGAGTTTGCACAAAATGCCAGTGAAAAGAGAATTAAAAGAATATGTAATAATATTAAGTTGCTATAATCTGTAAGAAAATTCGAACAGCCACATATGCTAAAGGTTTAATTCCTGCTTTCCTGGTTACAGCCTGTAACGCCCCTTATGGAGCTCATAATGTTGCAGTAATGCATATGCTTTCTGCTTCAGTGTACTATCCAGTGTTCAAACACGGTGACAGGATTGCCTAGAAATCTTTACAAATTCACAATTTGTAAATTTTTTTTAAATTGTGAAATAGGAGGCAAGAGATCAGAACCTTCACACTTCCACAGCGACTTCTTGAGGGCTTCAGTAGGCTGGGAAATTGTCTGATAAAGCAGATGGAGAGACGAAAAAAAGTAGCTTCATCATCATTAAGATAATTTAAATCTGATTTTGTGTTGGTTCTAAACAAAGTTCCCTTTCACCAGATTCACAACTGCAAGACTACGTCTTCCAGCTGATTCTTCTTTCTCTGTTAATGTATATACATATAACAAGTTAGAAAAAGAAGGCATTCTGGGTATAGTGAACACTAGCATTATAAGAGATCTTCAAATTTGGGACTTTTTCATGTTATTGATATAGGATAAAATACAATTATTATATTTTACAGAAAAGGCATTGGGATGAAGTATTCTGTAATTTTAACCAAAAATAAAAGTCATTTTATTAAGGCAGATCTTCAACAACAAAAACTTATTGTTACTCGCATTGATGAATCCCAGATTTTTAGAAAGAACACAAAGTAGCAGGGATTTTTCCCCCCCTCGAGTCCCAAAATTCAGTCTTCTTTTCTTCATAGTGCAAGGCAGTCAACTCTGTGTTTTCTTACACATTCATTATTCAGTTGAGCATTACTGTAGAGCTGTGTTGGGTTCTCCTGAAAACATAACGTACTTGTGTAACTTCAGTCAAAATCTAAATATATGACTTCTTCATATATTTATGAATTATGTATGTCAGTACAATTAATATGAAACTTTACAAGTTTGCACAAGCTCTGATCTATGCAAAGATATTGCCCATCAAAATGAGTTCCTTCTGTGAATCTATTGACTCCAACAAAGCTATCCTAAAGGATGATTTTCACAAAGTGCACTGTTTCAAAGACAACAGATGCCACTTAATATAATTCCAAATTATCAATATAAAGGTTTTATTATAATACATTATTAGAATAACAATATAGTAAATGAAAAGTTGATTTCTATGAACTTTCCTACTGACCTTTTACAAATCATACCTTGTCATTGCAGTGAATCTAGGAATTTATTTGAAGCTTTCTCTGATTAATTTTCAAAATTAAATTAGTCCTGCCAAATATAAATACATAACACTCAGTACTTCATTATGTGATTATACTACTGTGTTGCTCTAATTATTGTGGTGTCTTATTAGAGTGTTTTTAGCAGGCATTCTAAAACATTTTCATAGATTAGATTGATTGAATATACAGTCATAGATCTTCCTTGTCTTCCCCAGATCAGTCCTTTTGCTGGACTACAGGCTGCAGGTCAAAAATACATGTTTAAAATATTTCATTTTTCAGTACAAAATGAGCGAATTATAGTTTGGTCTCTTGACCAATTTCCTATTGTACTTTGTGTGACTGGCAGAGTGCTGTCAAATTTGCGTTGCAAATTCGTTATGAGTAATTATGGTTTTGGACCCTCACACAGAAAGTCTCAAGAGATGATCTGAACAAGACTGGGGCCCCATTGTGCAGTGCAGTACGTAAACACGAAGCAAGAAATAGTCCCTATTCCAAAAACTTTGTAATTCGGTACAAAATGCAAAATGCTGAGCTGGGCGGGAGGCAAAGTACTAAAAGGTTCAGTGTGAAATGAAAGACTTAATACCTTGCTGAGGAAATCCTGTTGTATCCAGACTCAAACAAACACTAATTTTGCATTTCTGAAGATGCTGCTTGCTTTCTTGTAATCCATGTTTGACCTTTCTTGGTGCTTAGACAAGCAGGGCCTTTTACTCAGTGGGTACAAGAGCAAAATATCCCACAAACTGCTCTTTGTCTCAAATATACAATGTACTAGCAAGAAGTGTCCTTAAAGAGGCGAGCCATATTAACCAAAAATTAAACACTGAAAAGCATAAGAGTACAACAAATACCATGCAGCATATCAATTCACTTTTAACAAGAACGTTGTTCACTATATAAGTATTTCAACAATTCCTGTCACATTACTGCAGTAGCTGGTATTTGTATGTGAAATAAGACCACTCCACAAAGATTAGTGGAGTTTAATCTGAATTCAGTTTCCAGTTTCATCACAAAAACCTTTTTCACTGAAGTCACTGGATAATTTAGTCACACATAATAATAATAATTAATTATATAAAATTAAGAATTATAATTTATAATAATATTATCGTATAATGATATATTATTTTAATATCATCATAATAATGATAATCCAAGTCACACACGTCCCTCGGAAGTGGTGGAATGAGAGGAAAAGCCTCCTGGTGCTGTTTGGGTGGGACACTGTCACAGCACACACCGTGCAGCTGTGGGTGAGACAGAAGCTGGATTCTCTCAGGGCTCTGAATTCCTATTCCATCTTCTCGTTGCAGAGAAGAGACTGACAGTTTCAGGCACTGCAACCCCATGCCACGTCGTCCTGGGTCATCTGGAGAAACTGAATCTGGGAGCACCGAGAGCCAAGGTAGAACATCTTTTTGCAGGAGGAGAGAATGTCAGGGGTGGGAGTGACAGCCAGTGTGACCCTCAGCGTGCTGTCTCATGGCTGGAGGGGGACACAGAGCTATTGTGCCCGCACTGATTATCCCCCATGTAGGAAGGCACATACATTCTGCCTTCAGTCTACAAAGATGTCTGGTTTCCTAAATCCTGCTGATTTCAGTGGGAAGCGGTGCCTAAATCAGGCAGTAACTAGATCCTGTATTTCCAGCTCTTGCTGTTAACAGTTGTCCATAAACTATCTCTAAAAGTAAATGATTTTTGACCTGTGCTGTAGCAGTGTTTTGGGCAGCAGATTCCTGATACAAATAGTGAAAGGCATAGAAGAGCATAGGAATGAGGGCTAAAACCAGTGTTTTGGATGATAGAACAGGCTGTGAGGAACTCTCACCAGTCTCAGCTATGGCCAGGGCATATTGTGTGTTATTCACAGGGATTCACAGCAGTGTTCCCGTCCCATTCACAGCGGTGTGGCATCCCACTGACAGTTATTTTCTTAGGAAAGCACGAGCAGACTGTACAGTAAGCCGATTTTAAACATAGTTTAACAGCTGGAAACCAGAAGTGGCATCATGCAACCAACAGATTCTGCCTCCCATGCCACTAACTCTGTTTAAGATTTGTATTATTTATCTGAAAATTAATTTACAACACATGAAATATCACCTCTCATGTCCCAGACCTCCCGTTCCAAAATAATGCCATTGCCTTCTGTAAGCTGACTCACAACACATGGCTTCAGAAAGAGAGGAAATATAAGGGGATGTTATTAAGAAACTACCAAAAAGGCCCTTTACATATGTGAATTTTCTCCTCCCAGTGAATCCAGATGTCAGGATGCAAATATAGGCTTAACAAATGCGAGTATATCTGCGTTCAAGTTTTTTAATATCATCTGAGTATGCTTAATGTGCACTAAACATCTCGCAATATTGCCAGACGTTCCCCTGCATTTTTATTTTGAGAGTTCTGCTTGTCCAGATGATCACACCTCTGCTTTCCTGACTATTCTTGTGCGTGTATGCCAATTGTTATCAACAGTGAGAAGAGCAACTTCAGAAAATGGTCCATGTTGAGTTGACTGTGAGATTTTCAAATTGCTTTTACTCACCAAGACTGTTTTTTCATCCGATGTTCATTCAGTTCTCCCAAGTGCGTACATGCAAAACCTTAGTCTCACTGAAATGTGAAGATTCACATAGAGGAATCTTAAAATAAATATTTCAAATTTATTAGCAGAGAATGGCAAAATGTACAGACTTCACCATTCCCTCTGCTTCCTCCTCTCAAAGCATAGAAATGCACATAAATTTTCTGGCATTTAGCAGAGGATCTTCTGCTGAATTCTAATTCTTAATGCTGTATATAATGCTGTATATATATAATTTGTATATACCATGATACTCAGCAGCAAAACTGGATGCTGTATTTCAGCAAGCAATAGGCAGTCTCCGTTGTCATCAAATACAGAGAAATAATGGGCATTTTTTACAGTGCTGAGAAATCAATTACCAGTGGTGTTGGTTGTGCATCTCGGATAGCTCGGAAGCTGCCCAGCCTGCAGGTGCTCTCATGTAGAGCCAATAAACTGTGGATCTACCATTCAATTTAGGATCAATTCTAATCATTTGTCCAGTTCTAGAAGATTGGTCTCCTGGTGTGAAGATCCCCAATCTGCCAGTAGGTGCTCCCAGGCCTTAATGGAAAATGTATCTTGAAATGTAAAAAGATGTATTTTTAAATGAGACAGTTTAGTCACTGCCCAGGAGTCTTGCATATGATTTTAAAGCATAAACTTTTTGCATTTCTCTTGAATACACCAAAATAAATGCTACTATTTCAGACCAAGAGATAAAGCAAGAAATTAATTATCTAAGAACATTGCAATCCAGGACCTATTGCCCAGCGATGGCTGTTCCTGCCACAAAGGTAATCCTGGCAATCTGAAACGGAGCCTAAACTAATTGAAAACATCAGAAACAAAATGTCTGAGATCCTTGCCATTCAGCTGCCAGCTCTGTGAGCAAACACAGATGAGGGGAATTTCTTTTAATGAGTGTAGCTAACTTAAAAAAACTTGTTTTAGCAATATAGAAGTGTAAATGCATATACTTGGTTCTTGCAGAAGCTTTTATTTCCATATTTACAGATAATCCCGTGGGAGGTAAAAATCTGGCACCAGATATTCTTTCAGCAAAGTGGATTAGGTTGCAGCCCGTCAAATCACAGTATACATTGTGCCAGTCTAAGAAGGTATTTTCAGAGGAATATGAAAGAACAATTATTAATAGAAGTCTGAAAAAAACCTGGGGCCCAATCTGGTGGGATGTCAGGGAAAGAACCCTGGCAGGATCAAACCCTCGTTGGCACCAGGAACTGTTTCTTTTTAATGACTTGGAAGGTTTCATTAAGTGAAAGATTGACAGAAGGTTGCTACGACAACATGTGGAAGTCATGCTGGCGGAGACTGAAGTGCTTAAAACCTTCCACTTTTTCCCTACAATCAAACAGCAATTTAGTTTAGGAAAATAAAAAATTAAAAAAAAAACAGCTTTGCAGGAAATATATACATACATCAGTGATGGCTCAGAGCAGAGAATAGCCAGACAGCTGCTGCCTTGGTGGTCCAGCCAGTACATTTCTAATGGAGGAACAAGATTAAAAGCAAATGCAGAACAATGTCAGATTTTTGCAAAAGAAAAAGCCAATTAATGCTCTCTAGAGTTCTGCCCATATTTTGCATAACTACATGGCAATTTTTTTGACTTTGAAATTTTAATATGCCAGTGATTTCTGTATTCCCAGAAAATTCATAGGAATTCACTTTTTCTTTATAGCAATTTCTAGAAGTTATTGCCAGCACCATCCAAACAATTGACTTAAACCTAAGCACTTCTGTGATAGGTTTAATCCTGTAACAGCAATCATTTCTTCATAGCTTGTGCTGATGTGAATATAGTTTTATTACACGTGTTTAAATACCTGTAACTCACAAGCTATTATGAAAGAAATGTTTTCCTATCTGAAATAATGTATTCCAAGGAAGGATTTTCCAAAAGTACCACGTAACTGAAAACATGTTCTGCTTGGAAGTCATTTCTATGATTGGGGTTTCCAATTCCAGCAACACGTGCTTTGGTGGTTTGTAGTTAAGACAACTCTGTGCTGAAGTGGGATGTTTTTTTTCCTGAAAGGCTCACATGTGACGCTCTAACTTCAAGCCCTACATTCAAACAAGCGGGCTGAAAGATCCATCTTACCCAGCGTGAGGAGAAACAAGCTGCTTTCCAGCTTTTCTGACTGTGGGCAAGAGAAGACCGAACACAAGGCAAAGGGATGAAGAATGGAACGGAGGCAGGAAACTTCTGCTTTTTCCTTCTTTCCCTCCTGCCAGGTAACCTACTCACATTCCCAGGCTTTGAATGTTTATTCTGAACTCCAGCAAAGCGTATCTCATGAAAAATGCAGAGCAGTGCTGACTTGCAATGGTTTTCTTAAGGCAGCAATCACTTTTAGCCACGCTGGGGTTATATGCTTGCCACGTGCTAAAATGATTCATTTTCCCAAATGTAGCTTCCTAAATTAGTCAGGTGAGAGAGACAGCCTGCTACGTAGTAGTTATGGACCTGGAGTGAAAAGCCAGAGGGTAAAATTCCAGTTACATGGAACTTGTCTCACTGCCTTAAGCAAAGAGTACACTAACAATGACAGCAGCCTGCATCCCGTGTGCAGGACCTATCTCATGTTATTCTCATCCAGCAACTGAGAATTCCTGTGAAGAACTGATGTGTCATAGCCCTACAGCTCCCTGGGTCAGATTCCTTACACTTCATAGCTCTCCAGCATAGTGTTCTCAAACATAAGCCAATTCACATTAATAGAACACTTTCATGTGATCCAGGGAGAAAGGGGATCCATACAGCAGCCAGGCGTGAAGGAGTGCAGAAGGTTATAAAAATCAGAGACAGAGTGGTACATTTTCATTTTTAGTCTAGAGGAAAATTGGGTAAGTAATTTTTTATTAGCTTTTTAAAATTAGAAATGTCTAGACTCAAAACAGTTTACTAATTATATTTTAGACATTACAAAAAGGCAAAGGGAGTGTCTTACAAGTAAAAGAAACTTTTACTCCTTACCAGAAAAAAAACACTGTCTCCTTTGAGGTTCTGTAGTTCCATGGGCTCTCGTATAACTTGTTTTACAATCCACATAACCTATAAAGTAGTCTACAGGATGATGTCTATTTAGTCAGTATCTTTCTAAGACCGAAAGACTGATCATTAAGTGTGCGTGTCCTAAAATAGCTGTTTTAAAAACATGTTACAACATTACAGACTGTAATAGCTATTTGCAAATGCTGGAGTTTTTAAATATGACTCTCTTCCACTGTTGTTCTTTTTCAGAAATAGTTCTAAGGATTTGTTTTAGAAAGGATTGCTTGTTGATTTTAAGTTGCCATGTAACGACAAGAATGGGCATTTCTCATGCAGAATTTCAGAGATAAAATTAGCTGGGTGGTCACTAGAAAGATTAAGCAGACATTTGACTATGTTCTTAAGTGAGAACTGTCTTTTCACACATAATGAAGTTTGCTGCAGGCAGTAAAACACAACACCAAACACCTGTACGAAGAATATTGCCTCCAGTGACCCAAACCTTTTATAGATCTTCAGGCAGTTGAAGTCACTTCCAGCCTTTCCCCCTGGGAGAACTAATCAGATTAAAATAATACTTCACTAGTTTGAGATTAACTAGAATTTGATGATGTCATTATTTTGAATGTTGATGACATTCTATTGAAATAGGTTACAAACATGTAAGACCATGGCCACTCCAATTATTTCTGGATTTTTTTAATGAACAGGGTTTATATTATCACAATGTTTTGGTATGTATGTTTTGGAAACTATTTTCCAAGTAACTGTCTTTAAAAAGATAGGTTTATCTTCAGATAGAAACTTAAAATCATATTGACAGACACAGGATGACAACGGCAGACAATCAGGCTTCTATGTGTATGATAAAGTTGGTATTTCCTACAAAATCTGATCTTATCCAAAAAACAGAGTCCTTATAGCTTGAATTTGTTTCTTGTGGTTCAGTTATTCAGGATCAAGCTGCTAATTACCTAGGAGTAGACCTTTTCCACTTCACACAGCCCAAGAGATGAGTTAGAAACCTGCTGTACATGTAGGAGTTAAGGAAAAAAACTCCATCCCTTTGTGTCAAAGCTTTTTAATTATAATCCAGAGATTAATTAAGTAGATGGTAATAGATATATCCATAAATCTTATTTTAAGGGGATTTAGGAAAGTAGAAATGTAGAAGGGCTGGTAGTTGGCCAGAAATGTCAGATGGTCCTATGGATAGAAGAACCAATCCTCACTGGCTTAGTTTTCAATGCCCTGCCATCTACATCTACATCTACATCTACATCTACATCTACATCTACATCTACATCCATGTGTTTTTCCATCTTTGGAACAGAGATCTGTGACAGTGACAGGCTTGGATGCTCTGGCTTAGGGAGATGAGTTGTCACTTTGCACGTGCTCCAGAATTACTTGGTTAGTGTTCTTCACCAAGCGTTGTGACAATCCCCAGGCAAGCTGTGGAAAGCAAGCTAGTCTAGGAAAAAGGTGATCTAAGTTATATTATAGCTTGGTTATTTTACCAGTAAAGCAAGTTGTCAATGACTGGATGTGCTTGGATTGTCACACGGGCACTGGTTTGTGGGGCTGATTAGAAAGGAAACCTGCTCAAAGCCAGCCAAACAGCCTACTGAAAAAGAAAAAAAAAAAAAGAAATACAATAAGTGCCCCCAGTTTCAACCTTACCCTTCATATTCACACCTGTGCCTGCAGACCATTTCCCCCTTACACAACAAATAATTTACATTGTAAATTGCTTACTTGTTATTTTGTGGGGCTCGATACAAAGCAAGCAGGATAGGAATAGAAATAGAAGCAGTAGTTTGGAGAGCTTCCAGAGTAGGCAGGGGCTGGAAGGGGGGCGATGGGGGAGACATCTCTGGGAAGGTTCCTGTTGTGAAATCTCCTGCAGGCTGTGGCCGGGTCCCTGTCGTCATTGGCAACTCCCATTCAGCTGGATGGGAGAAAGGCATTTTTGAAGAATATTGTGGATATTCCTTTCTTATCACTTGAAGCTTTCTTTAAAATTCTCTTACATCTATCATCTTTTATGGCGGTATCAGAGAAGGGCAGTGTTGGAGAATGATGTTATGACAGTATTAGAGAGTGATTGAGCTGTAACACTGGGCAGCTTTTGGTCAGTGCTGTGGTTCTTCTCTCAGCGAGGGGAGTCAAACCAAGCTTCATACCAACCACTGACCTTTTGTCTGGAGAGATGAGGCTTCATTCTGTGGGAGGTTGGAGCCTCTGCAGAGGCTCCAGAAAACTTTCAGATCAGCTTTTGTGTTTTCTGATGCCAGTGGAACAACGCTTATAGAAGCCCATTAAGCCCATAGTAAGTCTGAAAAGAGTAAAATTTTACCCTACATCTGTGATCTGGGATTAAAGCTAAATGAGTAGCTTAAATTCAGTTGATTCTACATTCAATTACAGAAAGTAATGGTTTGGAGAGTTGCATTACTGGCAGCCAGCATAAGAGTAGAGCCATCACAGATTATAGTTTTTATTTTCCTTGACATAATCCTTTTTAAGTACTGAGTTCTAAAAATTGCACTGAGAAACAAAGTTTGATTTAATTTTTGTGTGTTTTCATTAGAAGCTTTTGAATGCAGGATACTATGAAATATATCAGCTGGTCAAGATACATATACAAGATATACAAGCCTTAACAAGTTTGACAAAATACTGAACTGCATATTCTTGCCAAATTAAATTTGTCATAAAATGCTAGTTAGGACTTGACAAACTCTTTTACTTCTCTGGTTTCACAGCAAGTTTATGATCCAGCTCACGCTCTTGGTTCTTGGTCAAACCCAAGACTCAGCCAGCTCTGAGTCCTTGCAAAGGGGTTAGGATATGTTTGTTTGCTTCGTGTGTAAGCAGCGGTGTGCTGCAGGGAATTTTATAGGACTCTAATAGGACTGTACTTAAATAAAAGGTAAGAATGGTTTATTTTATTACCTCGGGGAAATCTACTTTTCTGGGTAGAAGCAATCAGAAAAGATTCACTGGTTCATGGCAACCTGGCTGGGTGTTTTCTTGCTATGAAAACATAATGTGATAGGTATCATGCTAATTATTTTTTTTCTATGAATTTCTATATTTTAGAAAGAAACAGGACCAGTATAATTGTGAGTGAGAAAGCAGGACCATGAGATAATCTCCCTTGGGACAATGAAAGAAAACAGGAAACTATTAGGGAACCAACACTATAGCTGTTTCTGCAGAATAGATCTGGCTCAGGAATTGATTGAATTAGGCCAAATGGCGTATATTTTCAAAGGAGTTCTTTGGAAAATATGATTTCAGAGCATTTTCTCTCATTCCCAAAACATGCTTGATCCAGCAGATATGTAAAAACTATAACTATTTGGGGGAGATACAGACTGAAACAGAGGAGGGATTTGATGCTTAGCCCTATTTTCTATGATTCTGTGAAGTGTGAGCCAAACAGCACTGTTTCCTTGCACTTAAGGTTCAGCGCCAGGTTTTTACTCATCCTCCAAAAGAGGCAGAGAGGATGTGTCTAGATCTTCTGGAGGAAAACCAATTTTTGATGTTAGCACACTCTGACATGGTGAGCAACCCTCAGTTGAAGCCAGAAGCACAAAAGTTGCTGGAGGAATGGAGGGGAGAAAAGTGTGTGTGGGGGGGAAGTAATTAATGAGTACCAAAATCCTAATTTTTACAGCACAGTTTTGGACCTCGCATGCCTAGAGTTTAATGTGCTCCATTTTGGTTTTAGCATGGTATAAACTGTAAATCCTCCAACACTTCAGAGGGAGGAATATGTGTGTGATGTATTATACATAGCTGCTTCCCACTATTCTTATGATTATCTTAGTATAATGTAAGCTGTTGACCTATTTTTCATCCTCACAAAAAAGCTGTTGATTCAACTGAAATATTTTGGGTTTATATTTCTGTGTGTCTCTATGTATTAAATATACAGCCTATTGATACATTTGAAACTATAGTAATTATTATTAACTGTTGGAGTAAGTTGCAAGTCTACTTGTTACATTGTCTGTTAGTCACAGTTTCCATACCACTTCCAACTGTAAACTGAAAATTATACTTAACCATTTTCTTTATGAGAAAGAGCTGATTTTACCCACAAATTTGGAGCATTGCAGAGTTTTATTAAACCCATATGAAAATCTCTGCATGATGCAAGGGGGCAGGAGGTTTAAATTCACGGTCTACATAAAGCTGGGGGTTTTTTTCAGTTTTTCTGGTAGACTCTTAACTCATTGCACTGTTCACATCAAAAGGTTCTGTGTGTCAGGAGCATTGAGCATGGAGATATTCTTGCCTTCTAATAGTGCAAGCCTTAGCATTTCTTAATTGTCAGACACACAATATTTAGTTCCTGCATGAAGACTTGCCAGCCTCAACCAATATTTGAACCGCAGCACCATTAAATCATTTCTATCGGTAAAAAGACTTCAAGAGATTTGGAAATTGCACTTAAGCATTGATATATTCTACGGTGTCATCATATCTCTCTATGGCAATTTCTGTTCCTCCATCTGAAGTTTAGAAGTTTAATTCAACCTCTAGGCTATCATCCTTTTCAGAGAAGAATATTATTCATTTCTAGATGTACAGAACTTCACCAAGTAACAGTTAAGAGTTTGCTCATGCAACAAAAAAAAGAATACATCTGGATACAAGACGAAACCAACCTTGATTCACTTTAACCCTTTAATTACGGAAGGTGGTACTGTATATACTCCCATCATACATGACCTTTAACTTGGAGAAACAACTATAAGCCTTATTTTGTGCTCATTCTATTGACTTGAAATATGGTTAGTATCCACTTTTTGTGTACAAGTCACTGATATTCAGTTCCCTACATTCTGTCATTGTTCCACGTTAAGAGTAGAAGTTTTATCATTTTCCATTTAGTAATATCTCAGAATGCTTTGTGATTAGTTAAAAAAACTGGGAGACAAAAGTGCCATCTGTGAGCTTGCACATAGCATCAGCCAAGGTGTTCTTTTTCATGTTAGCTCCTGCTCCAACAGGCAAAGGTGGATTTTGCCAGCAAGTCAAGGACGTGCTGAACCAAAAGGCACTTGGATCTTTAATATCCAAAAGAGAGAGTCATAAGGCTTGCATAAACATGTAATATTCCCAACTGAAAGATGAAATCTGAAAAAAAAAATCTGTCAAGCTAAAAACACAAGTGCTACTTTTCCCACTGCACTGGTCTTCTGCCACCATCTAAAATATTGGTGCTGACTCTTGGGATTTTGCACCCCAATGAATTACCATTTTTACTTTTGAGTCCACATCCTGATATGAATCCAGTCACTGGGTTGCAGCGGTCGCACTGTGTGCTAAGGTTATAAACATCTAAGTGCTGCTGCAGGAGAGCTAGTGTTGCTCATTTCCATTCACTTTATTACTGTTTGTTATTTCGTTAGGGATTAAAAGAATAGCTCAATGACAGCAGACAAATAGATAAATAGTAGATAAATAGAAACCAACCGCAAGATCAAATTTCATCAGTTCATCTGTCAAGTTCCGTCTGTTGTAATGACCAAAACAAAAATAATTATAGCCTATGTTTGACAAAATATTTAGATTTTGATATTAAAATCTTACTGACATGAAAGGGGAAATTTACATCTTTAAGAACCGGGCTGTTTGCAGTCTCAGGAAGCCATTACTGCAGCCATTTGCAGGTGATTTCTGAAGGTTTTCTTCCCAAATTTTCATTCACTACTACAATCCCTGCTTACAAATGTAATTATAGTGCCTAATTTTGTACAACAGCAAAACTGAGACTGAGTTAAGTACTGCAAAGCCTGTGTCTGACATACTCGCAAACAATGAAGTAATGCAAATGGAAAATACACCTGTAAATTAAGAGTGAAGTTCTGAAACTGGATATTGTTTATATTAGTGGAAGATGATAACATGAATATAAATAGTGTAGACCCAGCTGGGCAAGGCAGTATGTTATATGAGTTTAAATCTGTCGTTAGGAGAAGCTGATTAGGTTTATGTCTGTCAAAAGGATGAAGACTTGTGCCATCTGTAACAACAGTGAGCAGCTTAGTTAACTTTATCTCCACCAACCACCATGGATCACTAGGACCACTTCCCACAACATGGCATGAGATCATCTTTTAAAAAAGCCCCTACCATTAAGGCAAACATCAAGAGCTTCAATTTAGAGTAGGATAATGCAGTTTAGGCATCATTCATTGTCACCAGATCATCCTCAAAACCTTAAGGACTGTCTTTAACTGACTTCTCACTCTTGATTTGTGTGTCTGCTTAGTTGAATCAAAGGAGTAAAGGGAAAAATAGGTTTATAATTTACTTTAACCTTAAACATTCATTCATTACATTAATTTTAAACATTATAACAATAAGCAAGCAGTCTCATTATTATGCAATTATTATCCTTTGGGAAAAAAAAACCACATAAAAATGATTTTAACTTTACTGTTTTTCTTTCCTTCTTTATTTATGATATCTTTAATAATACCTCTGTGATGTTGCTGTGCACAAAAATGTTCTTGGCTGACCCTTACATATAAGCCAAATGAAGTATTTCAGTCCTGATTAGCCTTAAAATGTGATGGGCTCTTTTTGTGCAAAGCTAAATCAGTGTAACATCCTTGAGAAAAGTCCCTCACTCACTACATATTCCATGTAAAATAGAACCTATTCTTTTTGAACAGCAATGCCAAATCCAATCCGTAATCATTTTCCTTCTGTACTGATATTTTGAGGGTTGAACACCAGCCCTAGTGTCCTGCTTAGTCCAGGATTACCCAATATATTCGTGGCCTAATCACTTAAACCCTCTCTGCTTCAGTTTCTACTTTTGTAAGATGTCAGCAGCGTTGTCCTGCTTTGTGAATCACTGAGGAACTTCCATAAGTAACCCTACCTAAATATTTACAGTACAGGAATGTAAGTGTTGTACTTACTTAATATAAATATTTTCAAGGTGCAGAAGATTGAAGAAATGACCAGTTTCATTTCAAAGTAAATATTTTTTCAGCCAACTTCAGCATCTTTGTAAACAATGAGTCACGGCTTTATGAGCACTATCTTGACTACAAAGTTATTTCAGTGGTCAGTGACTCAGTTCCCAGAGTTACTCCTGCAAAGATGTAGTGTAATTGTTTGGGCTGGAGTCTGAAACCTAACCCTGGTCTGGCTAGTAACAAGTTGTCCTGAGGTACAAGTCTCCTGAGATCCTGCTGTGGATCACTACGGATAAAACACGGCACAGCTGGAGTGACAATATTGTTCACTCTTAAATAGTCAGTAGCGGAGTTTATAACCTAATTTCTTCTCACCCAGTGATCAAACAACTACCATGAGGTTATGAAAAACAGCTTCAGGCTAAATGGTCTCTAATTGAGGATGAAGAATATAACCTGTACAGGATATAAGCATTTATATACAATTAATATCTAATATATAGAGATGTGTGTGTGATTGTGTGTCTACCTGATTATGTACCTGTGTTGGGCCAGCACGAAAATTCAACAAGCATCCACCCCTCAGCCCAAGGGAAGTCTGAGAGTGACAGAGGCTTTGGAGAAGCCCAAGAAGAAGAACTCCTCTCCTGTGATATTTGTGTGGGCAGGAGGGGTGTGTCCTCACGAAGCCTGAGAAGCAACTACGACCTGCGAACTCTGACATGTCAACACACACCTCAGGCCAAGAGAGCAGTGGATGAGATACTGCTGCCACCTGCAATTAGGGAGACACAGTTGCTGACAGACCCCACAGCCAAAGGAAAACAAGGAGGAAGGCATCTCTTAACCTTCTGAGCAGCTTTACCCCCTGCCTCTTCCCTGCTGTTCTCCTCAGCTCTCAGTAAAAAGGCCTTACAGCAAATCTTTGCTCTCCCTTGTATTTCCACTGAGCATCTTGGCCAAAGAGAGGAGAAAAAAGGGAATGCATGGAGAGAAGAAAAAGGTAAACACTGCAGAGGGGACAGCAAGGAAAATAGTTTGAAAGAGAAAGAAACTGCAAAGAGGCAAGAAATACTTCACCTTGTGACACATTTTTCCCGTGCTTTTTTATATGTGCCTCTAGAGACCTGTTAATCCAACTGGTCCCCACGTTGCCTATGTCTCCTTTTCTGCCTCAACTCAATATGGACTTTTGTCTCTCTGAGTTGTGTGACTGGACACCACACTGGGCAGACCAGCTCTGGAAGCAGAGAGCCGGCAGGTTCTGAAAACCCACCCTTCACTCCCCCCACTCCTTCCAAAACTTTCTCCAGCTCTCCATAGCCACATGCTCCGTGTGGACAGAGAGCGAGCCAGTGCCACCGCACAGAGCTGTGTGTTTCGTCTGGATCAACAGCCTCCCCGGTGACTTCAGCACTGCATATGGAATGTGGTGGAAAACTGCTGGTATAAATGTGGTTTGGAAAGAGAAATGCTCCAATACTCGGATGTGATTTTTTTGGATAATATATATTTTATTAAATACTTTTGGCATCACTTTTAAAGACTAGGTCCTCTGCATTACTTTGACATCTGCAGTAGGTGCGAAGAAAAGGGAACATACATGTGCTCTAAACATTTACTGCTCAATGCACAAGAGGAAGATTATTCAGATGGACAGATGTAGGCATTGAGAACCAGTTTAGACACCCTAAGGTGGCCATGACAGATAAAACACAGAACTTTTCTGATTCTGAGACCCATGTCTTCCAGAGAGGCAGTTAAAAGATGAGCAGGATACCCTAAGGTGTCCAGTGTGACACCAGGTGTATATTTTAGCGAACAGAATCCCACCTAAGATTTCCAGAATCACTTTACTTATTGTTGAATGAAACTATATAGTATTACCGAAGTCCTGTTAAATGCTGAAATGACAGACTTGTTTTTTTTCAACTGGGAAAATATTCCTAGATAGACTGTAAAAGAAAATTGATTAGCAACCCTGATGGAGGTTGGAGTGACATTAATTCAAATTCCAGCACAGTCTGGCAACTGGAGCATGCTGAGGAAGCCAGTGCTGACATCCTAGTTCTAACACTTGGTGTTTGTTTTTTTACCTTGGGCAAATCGATTAATCTCCAGAGAAATATGTGTTGTCTTCTACATCTTTTGTTCCATGAATGTTTAGACTAAAAGATCTTGAAGGAGAGAGAAGGGACTCTCTGTACAGAGATGAAAACGAGAGGTCAAGTCTTACAGGCACTTGGTGTCTCTCACTACTTTCTAAAATCACTTGTAATGGTACTATGTATAAATAAGGCCTTTGCATTTTCTTTAATTGTTACCACTGCCACATCAATGTACTTCATTACTGGGAGTGTGAATAAAACTTTTCCTTACTTTTTACCTTAAAACTTTTTACCTTTAGCTATATGAGGAGGTTGAACCCCATCAGGAATCAAAACACTTTTGGATCGCAATGGTTTTTTTCCAGATTACACCTTGTAGCAAAATAATTCCCTTTCCCTTCCTCCCTGAACACTGTGGTTTTCAGCCTGACCGCCTCTGGTGCCACCGTGAGACCTCCACGGTGCCCTGACATCCCTGGGCCAGGAGTGGCATCATTAGAAGAGGTGGAGGTGTGCTATAGATCGGATTTTTCCAGGTCAGGTTGTTCCACTGATTGAAAATTAGCCAGAAAGGGGAAGAATAATTTTTGTGCTTTCTTAATTTGTTTTTTTAAAAAAAATCCATTTGTCTCTTAGTGGCAGATACTCAGAGTCTCCCTGTTTCTTTTCTTTGGTATGTGCACATTAAGTGGAACAAATCAGCCAAGGCTGGGCTGCTTCAAAGAGCTGTCTCGTTCGCCATCCTTTAATTCCTGGGTCCTACCCTATATTCAGCGGCGCAGTCCCGACAGGCAATTTCTGCTTATCTTGGGGGAAGGGCAGCAAAATACCATTTCACAACTCTCACAAAAGGCCAGCTCAGCTTTTTGTTGCCGAGCAACATCAGGGTTTTACAGCAGATCCAGCTGCTGAGGCTGCTAAGCGACACCTTTCCCATCAAGTTGTGCACTTTTAAATGGTTACGTGTTTACTAATTCTCATTAGAGGATCCCAGATCTTGATATTTTCTCTGTTAGAATTTGTGAGAAAACAAGGGCTGAAGGACTTGAAGTCGTTCTTGAAGATTTCTATGATATTGTTCTAATATGCAGAAACTAAGACTGATTTTGCATTAGTTACATCAAGATCAAGAGAAGAGCAAAATTCTGAACGCACCCCCCCTTTCTTCTCTTACCTGTGCTCCAGCAGAGCTTCGCAGTGCTTTGTGTGTACTATCAATGATGTGAAAGTAAGGAACATAAAAACATTTTGTCTTATTTTGGCAATATTTATACCATAAAGTGAAATGAGCTCAAACTAAATTGTCATATATAAATACCTAAGGTAGCATGTATTCAATATATAAGAAGCTAACATATCTGAGTGGTGCGTGGTTGGTAAGTATACCAAGTACTTTATATACTAGGATTAAATTTGATCACTCATGACAAATTGCTTGGATCTTATTGAAATGCCTAAGTCATTAACCCACTACATGGCTTACCTTTAAGTCTGAGCTGTGTTTTCCCCTAGTTTGAGTCTTCCAATCCCCCTGGGTTAGATCTTCTTTTGATCAAGAAAAGGCATTCTCCCTGGATGAGCATGAAGCATGGATGAGGAACCACAGGGGAATTCCAGCAAATAACAGTAAAGCCACCTGATGTGAGTACATCTTCTCTCCCACCAGTTCTGTCATAAAATCAAAGAGAATAAATCGAGACATCAGAGGATGAGGAGCGCTCTCACAGTTAGTGGCTTACACAAACTGAGTTGACTTCATGCTGGAACGGAGCAGAAGAGCAGCATCTGTGTAGGTGGGAACGACTTGCAGTGAGTAGGTGTTGCTTGGGAATAGTTGGGATAGGACCTGAGTGTATCCTGATTTAGACACAAGCACGGGTCAGAAAACTGACCCAAAGATACGATGCCCGTGTTGTCAGAGTTGTTCTAGGTCCAGAGCTCAGGGAGCGTGGCTCCTGTCTGTCAGCACGGGTGTCGCTCCCCGCATTTCACGTGACTTGTGGTTTCTGGCAGCAGGGAAGCTGTCTGCGAGGCTTTGCAAACCTTACACAAGGTCTGCCACACAGAGGGATTCTCCTTTGCGTATGTCTTGATAAAAATATACAGTTGGGAATCATGTTCAACTCCCAGCAGGTCATTTTCCCCCAAAGTTTGTGCCAGACAATTGTTCTGCAAGGCGGCTTCTTCGCTTTCACTTTGTGGCATTTTCTGGCCTTAGCTTTAGAAATGGAATAGCACCAAATATGAGCTCACTTTCTGTTTACGAGGAAATAACGTGGCTAGCAGAAGTGAGGACACCAGGCATGTGTTTTTCTGAGCTTCCACAGGACCCCTGTTCTTAAATTCATGGCAGAGAGCCTAAACAAGAACATTGCATAATTTGGTGTCTATAAGTAATGAATTTGTAACATTCAGTTATTCATTGTAAATGGCCCTATTTTGTTTCCTAAGGAAGAGCACACTAAAATTTTGATTTGATGAACTTCAGCTTTTCTGGAGTTTGAAGTGGGCTGGGGAAAAGGGGATATGACATGCCTTTTCATATCTTTTAGTTTCTGAGCTTCACTGTAGATCTTGACTTTTCCATCTTGAACTCTTAGAGGAATAGCACAGATGTATGTGACGTATTGCCCACACGCCACCAAACCCACTCATATGTACTTTACTTTATAACCTGAAAAAGCTCAGGGAATATGGGTAATTTATTTCTGAGCCTGGAATTCTTCTTTGAACAGTAACAGTGGCTTAAGGTGGTAAAACAATGCTGGAGCCTTGGATTGCTGGATCACCAACTTCATAAAAAAAGAAAGGTTAAAAAGGCTTGTAATCCCCAGCTCTGCAACTCTTCATTCCGGCTCTTCACATGCCTGATGTTTTCAAGCCAGATGTTTGTAGACCAAGACTTTGTGGAACAGAGAACAACCCCAGGAAAGCCAACAGACAACACAAAATCCTACCCTATGAAATCCTGCCTCTTATTCCTCTCGGATATGAATTTTCCATGCTCGGGTCAGCATAGAAGCAGACAGTTGGCAATTCCTTTGCCATGTGGTACCAAGTATCACCACTGGTGTTTACAGAAACTTGTTAATCACTTGGAGTTGCCACTAATGATAAATACACTGTCTTTTGTTATCAGCTGTCTTTCTGAGCACCCCTTTGTGGAAGGCATTGCTGGAACGGACAAGGAGTGTTAATAACTACAATTAGCTCACCCATAAACCAGTACTTCTTGCAACATCACATTTCAAAGGGTTTTTGTCATGTCTCCACCCTTCAGGATGATTAAATGGGAAATGATTTCAGCCTAACCTGAACAGGAACATCAACATTTGGTAGCAGCTATTTCTGAGAGCTTCCAAGAGTAATATGAGAAATAAAATATAATGAAAGACAAACACATAACCAAACTTGAAAGCAAAATACTGAATAGATATTCCCCCCAAGATGAATTTTCCCTTGAAAACACCTGCATAACTTCAGTGTATTGTTGATACTGTTTGAACAATTTTTCTAGTGGCACAAGCCCTGTTCACACCATCGGCCAAGAAATGCTGGAAGTGATATATGTTTTAAGCAGAATCCATTTTCTCTGGGGTTGCTTTTGTGAAAAAAGCATTAGTACTCAATTTAGGACGCGCAGAGCCACGGCTGGCTCCCGGGAGCAGGGGGAGGCCCGGGTGGAGGAAGCAGAACTTGTTTTCTTTTTCGCCCTGGGGTGGAGGCAAGTTGGTTGTTCGGCAGGTTATGAAGGTGGGTCCCCGAAAGAAAGCCTACATTTCATGTCAGTCTGAGGAGAAGTAGGAGGAAAATAAGTTGAAAACTTGGGAGGTGAAGATGGAAGGAATGGTTTGAAGACCATTTGCTCTGAAAGTGTCAGTGAATCCAGAGCTGCCAGATTAACCCTGGAATGTAAGTGCAAAGTTAAACATCTTCTTGCTCTCTCCCTTTCAGGAAAGCAGTTGTTTTTCTGTACATGTACAAAAGTCTCTATAGGCTGATCAGACCCATTTGGTACTCGTGAGCGTTTTTTGAGATATGGAGTGTTAAAATAATTGTAATAATGACATGTAAATTGTAAGAGATAGTGTAGAAAGATGAGAAAGATTATCTTTCGTTTAACCTATGTTTATTTAATGAAGGGATTTTTAGCATGATGTTAATGTTTATTTGAAATTCTATACATATGATAAAGCACTTGTAGTTTGCAACCTAAGTAGTGCTTGTGCATTGAGAAAGTGTTTTAGAAATAACGTATGTAAAAAGGATTACAATAACATTGTAATCTGAAAAATTATCTTAGTTACTCTGCAATGCAATTCATGCATTATTATCACTTGTCTCATTATTGGAGAACCTAAAATGACTTTATTCCTCATTTATGACATTTATGTTAATTATTAAGCAAATGGTAATGTGACAATTGTGTGACAATTGTGAAATTTCATACTCTAGGGAAAGAAAAGAGTAAGTAGACAGCATGATATGCTATGTTAGTGGGGATTGGTGATAGCTTTCACAAAGCATTTTTGCCGTGCTTTTGTAATTGTCTATTTTGATTCCTGTACATTTGAATAAAAAACTGTAAATAAAGTATTTTTTCCTTTCAACTGAATATTACAAATTTGGCCTCTATTAGCAGTTGTTTTTCTTGACAGTCAGTGTCACTGAGCTGGTGCAGAAACATTGAGCGTGTATTATGCACCGGAGTGAATTTAGTTTAAAATAAACAGAGCAACACTCTGTCCCCCAGTAGCCAATCTATTTGAGAACTTGATAAGCAAAATTTGCATTTTCCACAACTGATATATAAGACCCCATGGGCCCCAATGAACCAAACAACTCCATGGGCACTCGGAAAGTTTCATGCATTCCCCAGCTTACATTATGACTGCGAGAGCTTGTGAGGGGAGAGTTTTGAGAGCTTGAAATTTCCTGGTGTTTCCACATGATGTTTGTGGGAACAGAAAAAGAGCTGAGAAGAGAAATACTCCTTAGGTCAGTGGCACAGAAATATCAGTATTTTCACTCCTAGGGAAATGTGCTGGCTGTTGAGGGAAGCATATTGCTGTAGCAAAGTTATTATTTCTTTCCTGCACATTGAAACCTTACTTAGCTACTCTAACAGTGTCAGAATGGGGTTTTTATATCAATACATACTTAAAATATTATAATCTTAACCTATTTTCTTGGAACGTTTCACTGACCTGCACCTGAAGAGATTTGGTTGTGCACAGGGCTTCACGATGGAGCACTTCATACCCGGGGAATAGTGAGTTTAAAAATATTACATACAGTCTTTAATTCAGTTCAGTGCTATTTTAAAACAGTATAGGATTTGGCAGTAATCTCAGCAGATAAAACCTAGTGTTGCTAATTAATCACTAAAAATGCAATCCTGGCCCCAGAGTTTCCAACAGAAGCAAGTTCAAGCACCAGTATATCCCCTGAAGACACTCAAGTTTAAACAGAGTGGAGTTTAAAAGCACAATACCAAACTTCTCTCTCTCTCTCCAAGCTGCCTGTGAAGAAAAATAATCTTTCCAGTTTAAAAAAGTGTACTGCAGTAATAAGTAATAACATTCCTTAAAAGCTTCTATAGTTTTTTGGCTAACAAACTGCAGTCTTTCTTCTACAGCTTGACTTTAGTGGAGTTTTCCCTTGACGTGTGCCGCAGACCAATCTCACGTTCTTTGGGAAGAAAAAAAAATTGAAGAGAATGTGTAACTTTCACCCGTCCAATAATGCAATAAATACAGGGAATTTAAATTTCACAGCTCCAAAATAAAATGTCTAGAAAAAGAAGTAAATATCTATAAGTGAATCTCTGTTGCGTACGTTTACTGTTGAGTATCCTTTTCAAAAAAATACAGAACTGAATGATGCCTGGGGAGACGCTAATTACGGACCTGCTGGTTACTGTTCTAATGCTCTGAGGATTTTTTCGACATTAAATAATTAAGAGTTGAACTAGTATAAAACCAATAGTAATTAAGACAGGCAGATCCTGTTAAGTGCAAAGAAGATGCGTTTAGCTCATAAAACTGGAAGCAGAATAGTGCTTAGGAAAAGGAGGGTACAACTCCAGTGATATGGATAATAAAAATCCACTTTTTCTTAAAGCTAAGAAAAAAAAGCTAATGGTTTCTGTTACAGTAACGGTCAGGTTTAACATTGTGGGCCTGACAGTGTGAGCATGGAGCTCAGTCCAGGGTCTCCAAGACATACATGTGGTTTGAATACAGTTAAAACAACACGGTTTTCGGAGGAGCTGTGCATCCAGAGTAACTTTGGCAAGGAAAATGCCTTTCTGCTCAAACGACATGGGATAATCCAGAAACAGAGCAACGAAGCTGAGTTTCAAGGAGCGTCTCTCAGCATAAGTGGAGCCAGTGTGGGGAAGAAAGCAGAGACATTATGAAATAAAGGCATTAGGAGTTCTCTGTGCCTGATTTATGACTTCACACCATTGTCAGACTGAGTATCAGGAGGGGCGGCTGATAGGGTGACTGAGATGATGTTCCTCCAAATTTTTCAATTTTAATTTGCTTTTTGTTTGTTTTAATGGAAGTCTTAGAGCTTTTTCTTTTCTTCCAGTGATCTCTCTGTAATTGCTGTGTGATCCTGGACGTCAGCGTCGAAATGGGCAATGAGAACAGTAGTGCAGAAAACCAGGTGAGTGTGACAGTGTGGTTGTGTTTCCCTTCCCTACTAGCCTAGAGCAAACCTTACAGAAATTGTTTTCATGGGCTGTTTACCCCACGTTTACCTTCTGCTCCCGGTTACACTCATATTTAACTGTCATTAATGGCAATTGAAGCCAACTTTTTGTTTGTTTGTTTGTTTTTTCGTTGGCAATGAGACTGCCCCGTAGCATCGGGGCGCTGTGCGGGTGGTTGCTCCCCGGGAGAGCTGCAGAGGATCCCCCTGGGGTGAGCAGGGCTGGCTGGAGACCAACATCCCATGATGTCCTCAGGGGACCTGAAACGGGGTCCTGGGTGATGAAAGAGGCCCTGGGAGCCAGGCAAAGCCTATGGTCCCCTCAGAGTCCAGACACAGAGTAGCTTCTCCCTGTTCAGAAATGACCTTGCAACGTGTCTGTGCGGATCCAGGAATTTATAGCCATTTCAGAAGGGTGCCTTGTTAATGCATGTTGTTGTTTAGTGATTTATTTTTAAATTCTTGAAATGAAGGGGACCCATATGCTATGGCTAGTCGTGTACAATTGCATTAGAAGTTATTATGTTGATGTAAGTTGGAATAAAAGTTGTAATTTATTTATTTCAACATTTAAAATACCAGGACACGTTTCATCCTCTCTTCTTCCATGTGCTATGGTGGATGATAAAATGCTTTAGGGTTCTTTCTGCTTCCACCTCAGATGGCATTGGGTAGTTACTTTAATAATACCCAGTAGAGTAAATACCCAATACACACCTGCTGTACCTTGTGCATTGAGAAGTGGACCCACTCAAGGGAATCGGTATTCCGAATTAACCACATTTTTTAAAGGAAAAATCTTCTATAATTCTTGGTTGTTCTGGACAAGTTGTATCCTTAGCCTAAGATTTGGTCCCAACTTTTTTTCAGGGGTTGGGAAGAGGCAAATATGTTAATTCCTATAACTAAGGAATGAGCATTTCTTCTCCGATGTCTACAGCTTTCACCTAGGAAGTTTTTGGAAGTCATTTCAAATTTCACGTTTTTTCAGGAGTCCTCCTGAGGCTGAGAAGACTTTCCTTAAAAGTTATTGAATTTATTAAGAAATGTAATAAAAAACTCTTTTAAGAAGGGAAGTAAGCTTCTGGTCTCCTTTTCAGACTGTAAAAAAACCAAAACAAATCGAAACACCCCTCCAAACCCCCCCAAAAAACCCCAAAGCAAAATAAATGCTAGAAAACCAAATTACTTTAAAAGTCACTACTAACACAGAAATAACATGAAGTAGTAATAAAATTTTAAACGCCACTTAATCTGCTGAACGAGTGTGGCTTAATGAATAGTGAAAATTCACACAGCCACTAAAACATTTAAATATGTTCATTTTTAGTCAGAAGTTCCCAATGCAAATAAAGTCATCCTTATCCCACCAAGCCAAGGAAGACAGCAGGTAGTGGATGATGAAACTGGTTTGCATGGTTTGCATTTCAGAACGTTAGCATCAAGCTTGGCTGCTCTTTTTCTTACACATCTGCTTCTGGCTTTTGTTTTTTTTTTGACACTGACTGCAAATTCACAAGTTTTACATTTAAGTTTTCAGCAACTTGTAAAAAAAAAAAAAATCTGGTTTCTTTTAACTTTTTTCCTTTGGTAGCAATCTATGCTTTAGAGAAACAGCCTGTCTTTGACCCTCTTTGCATCCTGCCTGTTCTTCCAACTCTAACACAATTAAAATAGCTCAGTGGGTGTTGTTCTAATGCTGAGTACCAATTGACATGAGTTGTTGTTTTTGTTTATGTATTTATCAGAGAACACCCTTGCCCAGTTCTGGCTCTCAGCTGAGTCATCTGGAAGCCGTACACATGGTTTGCATTAGAGACAGGAGAGCCTGGGCTAAGTTTAGAACTCATTTAATAAGAGGGAAGATCTGTGGAATAAATGTGCTACTATGCACTTAGAGAAAAAGTAAATACCCAATATGTCTTGTAATGCCAGCCTTTGAGGAACATATAATCTAAATTTAGTCAAAATGAGTGAAGATAATAAATAAATGAAATAAGGCTGGGGCCAGCAGTATATTTAACAATGTGATTTTATATGAAGTAACCACATTCTGCTTTGCTGTAACAGCACATGTCCAAACTGCTGAGAGATTTTAGGTTTGTGCCCTGCTCTGTTAGAATGGCAAAGTTGGCTTCCAAACAAGGGGTCTCTGTCAGTGGCATGGCTTGCTGGGCTTATGCTGAATGAAATATAAGCTATTTTTAAGATGCATTTTGCGTAAAAAGCAAAACTCCACATGAGGAGAAATGTGTTTAAATTGAAAAAGAACCAATCTAGAAGAGCAGATATTTTGACCCAGTGTGGCCTTTGAGCAGCCTTTAGCAGGGAAACACAGGGGAAGTAAAAGAAATATTCTTTCATGGGAGGTTATGAAAAGTACTACAGTTTATGGAACTCCAGAAGGTCTCAGCCATTGTGCTGCCCATTAGATACATCTTTCTTCATCCATCCAAATGCATTTGGTAGTACAGAGGAATGGCAAGGTCTGTCCTTAGGCTTTTCCCTGACTTTTCTGGACAGCCAAATGTTTAATAATCATCTACATGGCCGTAATAAATGAAAAAAAATTATAGAATCATAGAATGGTTTGGGTTGGAAGGGACCTTTAAGACCATCTAGTTCCACCCCCCTGCCCTGGGCAGGGACACCTCCCACCAGACCA
>JAOXJM010000002.1:34641559-34653309 GCA_026413425.1 Tringa solitaria
CAAAGAATTTCTTCCTGAGATCTCATCTCAATCTCCCCTCTTTCAGTTTAAAACTGTTCCCCCTGTTGCTCCACTCTGTGATAAAGAATCCCTCCCCGTCTCTCCTGTAGTCTCTTTAGGTACTGGAAAAGGCTCTAAGGTCACCCTGGAGTCTTCTCTTCTCTGAACAACCCCATCTCTCTCATCCTGTCCTCACAGCAGAGGTGCTCCAGTCTTCTGATCATTTTCGTGGCCTCCTCTGGACCTGCTCCAACAGGTCCACATCCTTCTTGTGCTGAGGCCCCCAGAGCACTCCAGGTGGGATCTCACCAGAGTGGAGCAGAGGGGCAGAGTCACCTCTCTCACCCTGCTGGCCATGTTTCTCTTGGTGCAGCCCGGGGTTATAGTTTCAGAGAGACTGATGTGTCTGTACTTCCTCAGCCCTTGATAGTCTGGGCTCAGATGACACTTATAAAGGAAACTGAGCTGACCAGGATCAACGAAACTCTCTGCTATCTGAAATGTTTGGCAGTGTGTGGGACGTGGTCGGTGTGAAGGATCTTTAAGCCCAGCATATCAGCTCTTGTCCATGCTGCTCCGGGGGTCTGTGCAGTTAATTCAGGGACCAGCTCCCAAAGTGATTGTTCGTTACAGGATTATTGTTGACCGTAATGACTGGTTTTTTATCATGGTCTCCCATGTATCCTTCTTACCAGGACATCTTTGCATTCATTTTAAAGGGATGGGTGGAGGAAGTCCAAAACTTCATATGGTAGGAAAAACGAGCACAAAATTTTCTAAAGCTAGAACAGGCTGTATTTTCTCGTATGTAATGATTTTCACTCAGGGTTTTAATTCTCGCCACCCTCTGAAGTTCTGAAGAGGAGAGAGCTGTCCTCTTTCACAGCCTTTCTCGTGGTTACAGAAAAGTCAAAAGTTACCAAGTAACTGCAAAGCTCTTTGAAGGTGAAAACTGCTGCTGAATTGAAATTCTAGCAGCGTGTATTTTGCCCCACAGTCGAAGAGGGAATTTCAAAGTCAGCTACCACCTAAGTTATTTCTATGTATTTTACTTTATCCTTTCTTCTTTGTTTTCTGAATAAGTAAGGAGGCAACCAAAGCTGGTTATTCCACATCTGTGTCACTGTCTGTTTCTCTTTAAACATAAATCTAAGGTGTGATGATCTTTTTTGTTCTTGTTTGTTTTCTACTGTGAAATGTGTAAGATGGGCAACACATGCCTAGGTGCAAAGGGGCCATAGCTTCTGTAGTCTGTCTGAAGAGCCATGCTGTATTCCTGCTAGGATTTCTCTGTTTAATTGTTGTGAACGATTCTGACTGCTGCACATTCTGCAGTTAATATTCTGCATTATTATTTTTCTCATATTCAGATCCCAGTGTTATGGGGATTGGCAGAAAATGCACTGGGCACATGAGTAGCTTCCCAGCCTTTGGTCTCCGTTGCCACATCTGATACCTGGGCAAATTCCTCCGAGCTCTGGTGCTCGTACTGTGTGTTTACATACTTTTTGAACAGTGCAACAACATCTGTGTACATTCCATTGCTTATATTCATTTAGGAGCAAAAATACATTCCCAATTTTCTGCATAATAGTTTTGCCTACACCATTTTAATGAGGCACAGTGTTACCCTACATGGGTATTTGAGTTTGTTGTGTTCGTGTGATTCACCACTTTTACTCTCTAAATTATTATTTTCCTTCATATTTTCCTTCCATTTCACCCACTGCACGTGGGGAGTGCACAGGACAGCGGAGCTGTTCCACATCCTTCCCATCAACACTTGCCCACAACTGGGTGTCACTGGACACTTCTCACTGCAATGAGTAATTATTATACCTGTTCTCATCTTCCTGGTGAATGAGGGAAGGGGGATGAAAGAAGAATAAAGATTCAAAGTTGTGATGGGGATTTTAATTTGAAAGCACAGTGAAAAGGAAGCTGGAAGACTATTCCTTCTCTTCTGAATTGATGGTTAAAGCTTCCTTCACATCTGTAAAGCCACCACCATGGGAAATGTACCTTTATGAATACAGATGAAAAAGAAAAATATTTTATAAAGAACCTCTATAATTATTTATTACATTTCGCTGTTTAGAAATAGTATGAAAATGTTATACCTACATTTTCCACAGCTGTGGGTAGTTAGAAATTACTAGGCAATGAACACCACCAAACGGGGAGCATCCCGGAGCTTAGAACTCAGCTTGGAGACAATTTTCCCAACAGCACTTCATATGAATCTGAGAGCATCTCCTCAAGCATTCCATTGTTAGGCTGCTAGGAGCCACCCGTCAGAAGCTGCTTCACCTAAAATTATACTGACTAGAAGCTGCAGGTTATGTGATGAAGGCTTTTTTCCCAAGATCATCAGTTTTATTCTCTCTCTCTCCTGCTGTGTCTCATACACCTGCCAGCCTTAATAAAATAATCCAGGTACTCATCAGGCCTTCTCCGATTGTCAGGAAAGGGACAAAGGAAAAGAAGAAGCTGCAGCAAGACTAGTGGAGTTCCAAGGGTAATGATGAATCTTCCTTTGCTTGCTGAACATAGATCACAAAAAGAGATGGAAAGAGCAGGTTACCCAGAACCTGAAATTGTATCTGTGCTTCATTTAGCCCGGCGCAGACTCATGCTACGTACGTTCAAATGGGCTAGAGCTTAAACGTAGCAGCAAGTTGTTAAGAAGACACTTATGTTGACATGACAAGGATCTGAAGATAAACACTTTAGTGCTGTCAGTGGATCAGAAGGGTCATAAACACAAACAATGAAGCCTGAACGTTTGAATTGCTCTTGCTGTAGCCAAGAGGAAGCTGTGTACTCTGTGGAGAATGCTAAGCCAAGGATGAGATGGTGAATATATATAAATATATGTACACATTTACACACACACGAGGGTTTATTTTTAGGGTCATAGCCAGAGTTATTTCAGGAGGTATTTCCCAGGAGGGAAAGCAACCCTTTTTCTCTAGGAAAAGGTCATAGGTACTTGCAATAGAATGTTGTAACCAGAATTTTTCAAAAATACCATTGTTAAAATATCACACTTTGCTTCTTCTATCTGTAAGCAGCAGATTAAATGAGACTGCTACCAAATGCCAATTTTTGCATTCCTGTCCTTTTGAGGTTTTTAATTAGAAAAGGCATCAACTTAAAATTCTACCCTTGCAAAAGACAAATAAACCAAGCAAGCAGCAATAGCAAATGTCACCAGTACTGATTAAAAAAAAAAATAAATCTACTATAATTGCAAAATTCTATATGGAATCTCCTTTAAGGAAAGAGTCTGCTTTTTGCATCTGATCATGTCATAATTACGTCCAACTAATTAAGTAGTCGTGATGTTTGGGAAAAAAACCAAGAAGAGGCCATGACAGTCATTACCCTCTAAACTGCTGTGCTCCAGCCACTCTCAGCAAGGGGTGGCTGCTGGATAATGCCAATTGCTGCACAGCTTGTTTATTAAAATCAGCATTTAACTCTCTTGTGATGGGACAGAACTAAATTTTAGTGTAATTCTTGAGATCTTAATTGTCCCATGGACTTAAAGCTTGGCCCAGTACGTCAGGTACCAATTTGTTACTGTCCCAGGATCAGTAGTTTTGCTGACCAGTGTATGCTGATTTGATTGAAAGTTCTGGTTATTAAAGCAATATCCACTCATTATCTAATTTTTATCTATTTTGGTACCATTTTTCCAATCAATGGAGAAATAATGGTTCTCCAATGATACAAAGATTGAACAATCTAATTTACTACTCCGTTACTCTACCTGCAGAACATCAAGGAAAAAAAAAAAGAAAACAAAAGAGCAAAAATGTAGCTCCTAAAACCTGTGCTGTCTTCAAAAAAATACAGCCACCATTTAAAAAATATGATTTCCCAACCATGTGACCTGCACGAGTCCTGTTTTACAAAAATGTAACCTTGAAAACTTTTCTTCTGTTCATTTTTCTGATACAGACTGGGTTAGTCATATTCCATGGGAGCTGATTGCTGGTAGGTATCAGGGTAGGAGGCAGACTGTTGTGTTAACTTGATTGTCTTAAGAATCACAGCAAGCTATTTTCTGGCGTCTCACTTCCGTTTTCAAGGAGCGGATTTAATGCTGAATGACAATAAAAATAACAAGGAACGACCTATTGATCAAGGCTGTGGATGGACAACTTTTCACTCCCTTTCCCTGCAGCTGGTTCTGCGGCGAAATGAGCGGTCGCTGCATCGTGTGGCAGTGAGACCTCTCCAGAGAGCACCATCTGCACGGTTTTTAGCGTGATGCTGCAGCCCCGTGTGCTCAGCCCCACACATGGGAGCCGTTTGACTGAGGAGGAGTGTGACCCTAATGGGGACCGTGTCCCCGTCCCCCCTGGTGCAGTCAATTTGGAGGTTTCATTCTGAAACCAGAGCTCGGGAACCACGGGGCCGGACTTTGCTCCGTGTCCTGGAGTTCACCTGCACCGCTGCTGCCAGCTCCCATCGGTGGCTGGGGGTCACAACCAACACTTCTAGCAGGCAGATTTAAAAAAGAAATAATACAACCCCCCCAAAAAAAAAATTAAAAAAAAAGGCCAAAAAATCCCACCAATTTGTAATGGAAAACATGGAGAAAAATAAAAGGTACATTCTGGTTTATTGATTGAGACTTGTAAAGGCTTGTTCCAGCTTCCCCCCCTCCCCTTTCCCAATAACCAGAGGGAATTAGTGGGAATGGAAACTTAATGTAACTCTTCAAAGATGACTTTGAGCGAGTCAGAGCTCTGGCATGTTCAGCGAGGGCTATAAAAGGATGTGTGTATAATGGAGGAATGTTGCAGAGGGCAGATGTAAAAGGAAGCAAGAATGGGGAATCAAGGGAAGTTCAGTTGTTTGGATGGCTTTGGGTGTGAATTCTGGGTGTTAAAACCAGTTCTGTTTTGTGCTTTGTGAGCAGGAGGCTGGTGGCTCGTAGGGAAAAAAGGAGGCTACAGGGCTGTGCCGGGCCCAGGGCTGGTGACTCTGAACCGGGAGGGGAGCCTGTGTTTTGGGAGCTTGGCTGTGAACAGGCTCCCATCCCATCTAGCATTAAAGGAATTTCTCTCTGGTATGATAGCTTTAGCCAGAGTACAGCAGCACACATAATCCTTTTGGCTACAGCGTCAATGGAGTTCTCTCTTTTTTTTTTTTTCTTTTTTTTTTTTTAACTTTTAAGCTCCTGCTCAGGAAAATAAAGTGATCCTGTAGATTTACTTTGTGTTCTTGCAGAATCCAATGCTTCTGGAAAGGTTTAATGCAAATTATATTACACATTTCAGGAGAATCTGTTCGGTTCATTTAAATAGCCTGTTGCTTAAAAGGAAAAAAAAATGTTTAGTTTTCCTTCTCTTGTTTGTACACTCTCTGTGACAAACTTGGTTTATTTGTTCTTGGTTTTTTTAATTATCGTAGACTTAAAGAAAAAAACTGCTTAGAACCTCTGCATTTTGATTTTTCATATAATTATTTCATTAAGTCTTTCAATTAAGTAGCTTTTTATAATCTCAGAATCTTCTTCGAAAAGGAATGTGCTACATTTGAAACAAACATGGAGCAAATTCAGCTGCAAGCTTCTGTAGTAAATCACTTCAGAGGCTGTATGTGTTGAAACCCCGAAAGTAATTTATTTAACAGCAGCTTTCTGATGATACTTTTGAACAAAACATGGTCTTTCTAATTGTTTTCACAGATGCTAATTAAAAATAAAAAAGCATGCTATGCAAAGCTGGTTCAGCACCTGATTTGCATAACTAGCTTAAATTTGAAAAATTTGATAGAGAAATCGAATTACATTTTTCTGCTGGCTGGCATAGATTCACAGAACATGTTCTTTTGTGATGTTAAATTAATTCACTAAATTAGAAGACCAATATGTAAAGTTTTCCTATATCTTGGAATATTAGTAGTTCCTTTTACATTTGAATAACTACATTAAGATTTATTTTAGATTATTGTTAAAATCCTCCTTTGAGGTTCTTTGGAAAATATACTTTCCTGGCCATGTGTGCTCTTGCCTTACTTTCCTTTTTGATCATTTATACATCTGACAGCTGGAAAGAGAGAAAGAAGAGTGACAACAATTCAAACTCCTCTCTCTGCTCCAACAGGAGCAATGTTACAAAGATTGTTTTAATATATGTTAAATTTGGTCATGTCTGGAACTGGAAGAACAAGAATCAAGGCTTTTCTGTGGCCAATGACAGTTGTTTAGGGGTAACTGGGAGATGAACTACAACTTCTTAAAAATTAGATCCCTGAAAGCCCAAAACTATTTTAAAAGAAAAAAAGTCAAAACCAACGAACCAAACAAAAAAAATGCCTCACCAGTATCCCTCTGCCCCCCCCTCCAAACAACCTATGGAAAATGTTAAAAGTAGTGTTCAAAACAGTGCAGGTGACTACCCTGTTTTGTTGTGATCGTTCTCTGTGACTTCTCCATCTGGCCCTCCCGGGTGGTTTTATCCAGATATTAAGACGTGGTGTAACAGCTGATAAAATCCCTGGACACGGGCCCTTCCCTGTGTCTCGTCTGGGAACATCCAAGTTGGGATGAGCAGAGGCGTTCAGGTAGAGCAGGCACGAACTCTCTGGATGATGTAGTTCACTTGTGATTTAGGGAGATGAATAGTGACAGTAAAATGCAGCAAACTTCCACCAAAATGATTCTGGCCCCAAAATCTTCTGTGAAGTGTCAGACTCAGGGAGTCAATGACAAATTAGCCTAATGCCATGTTACAGTTTCAAACTCTCCTGAAATAATTGTGCCACTGCCTTGCAGCCAGCAGATGTAACCCCTGATTTGGGTCTCCTTCTATCTGTGAGTGCTGTTTGAGCTTTGGTAGCCACGAGCTATTGGATTTGTTGTACGACAAGCTGGTGAGTGGTGTTTCTTTGTCAGTTATAGCATCATGACTGAGCCCATGTTGCTGATTAATTATCGGTTATTGTGTGGCTTGTGGGATTCGTGGCTCTGGATGGTGATCCAAAGGATACTGGCTCTCTGCACACAGAGAAATTTTACTTTAGAAACTTGTGGGCAGGAGGCACCTCTGTTACAGTCTGGCTCCAGAAGTGGGATGACTCCAGGTCAGTAGGACAAGGGATTGTAGCCTAAAGGCACCCTTTGAGTTAAGTGGCCGATCTTGTGAAAGAGAGATTAATTAGAAGCAATGTGTGGGTTCTGAGAGTGCAGTAGATTAATGACTTCATTCTTTGCTGTGTTCCTTTCTGCCAATGGAAGGTGACGGAGGCTTTAGAAGAAGGAGACAAAACATGCAGCTCTCCATCTTCTGAAGAGAGCTGTGAAGCATTCTTCCTGCCTAGAACCCAAATCAGCTGAAGAAAATTTGAGATGGTGGTAGGAGAAAGGAGGAAAAATAAAGAGTTAGTTCTCAGAGCTCTTGCCAACTGCTGGAGGCATCTGGACAAATTTGTAAATCGGCCTAATTTCTTGGGGTTCTTCTTGTGGTTCTCCCTCCCCTCCCTGCCCTGCTGGCAAAGAAGAGGTGATCATTTTAGTCTGCAAGTGGCCTGAAAATGATTGTTCATTTGGCTGCCACTATATTAACCTCTCAGAGTGACCCAACTGTAGCTCTCGCAGTAAGACGTGACACATAGACTAAGTAAGAGCGTGGCACTGTGGCCACCTCGCGTGGCTTGTTGTGGCTTTACCAACCTCCTGCTTCCCTGCTGGGTCAAGGCCAGTGCAAGCTCTGAAGATTGACTGTCCATGGTGTTGGGCTCACCTAGTCCCATGTGTTAGGTTGATGGTCAGACTAGATGATGTGAAACGTCCCGTCTGACCTAGACAATTCTATGACTCTAGTTCTCCTCTTCTGCCAGGATACAAATACCCCCACCTTGGCTTGGTGCATTTTCTAAATGCTAACTGGCATGTGGGTGGGCTCTGGGTTATACTGGTGGGCTCTGAGCGGTGACTGGGCCATGGACAGGCTCCAGCATGATCACATATGGCCCCAGAAGTCGCTGTTTTGGTTGGTTGGGGTTTTTTCCCTGATAATTAATTTAATAACGCATTTTTTTCATAGTTCTTTCTCTCCGCACACATGTATGCACGCTGAAATAAATTCTCCAGGCAAACTTTCTCATGCAAACAAAAGCAAAGCTGCCCAAAACATAGCACCAAGAGCAAATCGGAGCCCTGCAAGCTAACTAAGCTCTATTTTTATTTTTTTTTTCTGGCTGGGAGAGACAAATTTCCTTGTATAAATCTTGACGTTCTAGTATTTTTTTGCCGTATACTGTGGTTTCGGGGCCAACATATATACTTAGATAAATATTCCAAATGCCAGATGTCAGCACATGCTGGGTAAGTGCTTAATAATCATGAAACCAAGAGCCCTTGGTCTATCCCAGCGGAAAGCGGTGTGATAAAGGAGACTTTTGCAAACAAAGCGGTAGTGAAGGCATTCCTCCAGGGAAAGGCAGAGGATATGAGAGTTAATCAAATTTGCCTTAAGTCTAAAGGAAGTCTCCTTATATTTTCAGTACGCCCTGACCTTTTCAATTGCTCATTACATGGGCTTTTCTTGTCCACTGGGTGTCTCTCATCCCTGGCTCTGATCACAAGCAGCCTGGGGTTGTGTGAGAGCACACTGTGTTCACACAGTGAAGTGTGATCGTGTAAACAATAGCTTTCTGCAATTTATTGACCGCTTCTAGAACAAAATAAACCTAAAAATTGAGAGTGAAAAAAACCAAGAGATTAGTCGGAATTGTGCACTCTGCTTTTCATCTGTGATGTTATTCTGAAGCGGTTCTCCAATCGTCAGTACATACACTTATGTGTCTTTATGTCAAGTGTGCCTTAGGCTTTTTACTTACCATTAAGAATTAAAACAACAGTGACTATGTTGAGGGTGATCTGATGAAGCAGTTTTCCTTCTCTTTCACTGTTGCTTGACGTGCCAGAGGAGTTGAAATGGAGCTTCTTCATTCAGACATAATTTTCGCTTTACACTTAATTGTTTTCCTCCAGTTCTTTTGTTGTGCTTGAAGAACATCATCAGCTACTGTTCAAAGCAGCTCTTACCAGCTCTTCTGCCAAAATAGATTCAGCAGGAAGGTGTCACTACCTGTTGTAAGCAGCCCCCCAGGGGTGCTGTAGAACCCCAGGGATGTGCAGGCACACTGCGGGTCACAGCCCTGGCACCTGCACAGGATTCTCTTCCTCCCTGGAGCAAAAACAATAGTTTGCAATAGAAAAAAAAAACACCACACCAAAAAACAACCAACAAACAAAAACAACCCACATGAAAAAAAAACCCACTCATGTGAAGGCATGTCTCCATGGAGGAAGATCTGAAGATCCCAGGCAAATATTTACCTCTGAAAAGAGGTGATGCATCATTATCACATTTGTGTAATAGCATTTCTGTAGCTATTCCTGCAGAAACTGCAGCATTCCCTGTAGCTGTGGTTATAGAAAGGCAGTGTGATGAGGAATCGGGCCCTTCATTTCAGTTGGGAGGCATTCTGAGCTTTGTTGAAGAGGGAGGGAAGGAATCTGGACTTGGATTCAAGTGCTGGGTCTTGATTGACATTGGCTTTATCTCTCACTTGACTCCAGAGATACGGCTAATATTATGAATGTCAAAGTTTGTGGCCTGTTTCCATCCTTTCTCATTTTAAACTTGCTTAGCAAGGAAGTATTTGCCAATCTTGGAAAAAGAGAAGATGATACCCTCCTTGGGTCAGCACAGGCCCTGGCTGCTTTAAAACAATTGTTGCATTCTTCTCTCCCTCTTCTTTTCCTAGTATTTATTTTTGGATCAACCACTTCCTTCTGTTTTTCTATCATTAAAAAAAAAAAAAGCTTGGCTTTGGAACCTGCAAGTTCCATCGAAGTAGTGAAATCTACCACAGAAGTTGTCTGTGAGTGGGCAGAACAAAACTCCTGAAGCTTGTGTATTCTCCAAAATAGCAGTAGCTATTTAAATTGTTCTTTTTTCGTTCTAGAGCACTCCACAAGATTCAGAATTAGGCCAACCTCCTGGCCACGGGCACGGGTTAAAAAGGAGCCCTCAGGAAAACAGCCTAGAAAGGTCTGGAGGTCAGGACATCTCCGATCTTCTTCCCGCTGTGGTGCAACCGGCTGGGAGCGTGTCCCCGTCAGCTCCAGGACCTACAAGGTAAGAAATGAAGTTTCTTCCTGTGGATAGAATCGAAGCCCTGCTGCTGCTGATGCTTGGGGCTGTTTGTTACGTTTCACTTCTTGCGTTTTGCAAAATCTATCTTGTGTGATTTTCCAAATCTATCATCCTGATGGATGATGATGGTCCAGTCTTCAAAATAACCTGACAAAACGTGGCTACTTACTGTTTACCAAACTGCCTTTCTCGCCTTACTGCAAAACTATCAACAGGACCCCAGCTGTTGGAGTAACCCTTCACCTAAGCTTCCCATGCTTTTTGCTCGTACTAATAAACTCTCATCCGAGACGGAGAAACATTGAAGAGTCTTTCGCAGTAATATATGATTGTGAAGTAAGATGTAATTGTAAACAATTGCAAAATGCTGTGCTCAGCTCTCTGTAACAATCCCACTGAAAAGTACCAACCCAGCTAATTGCACTCTTCTAAATGTCCTAAAACTCACCTGACACTAAATAAATAGGACTACTTTCAGAGTTCAGGTCTTCTTCAGTGCTATTAAGGATGGCAGCAGGTAACATAATCTGGATTTTATTAAATATCTCAAAGGGAATATTTCGTCCAAAGCATTAATGCTTTTTTCCTTGAGTACTTGAATTTTGCGACTAGGGTTTTCATCTGCTTCGGTGAAGAAACTATCTAATACCAGCATGATTTTAACACAGGGCTCTATACTTTCTAGATCATCAGGGATAGAATGATAAATACAACTTAGAAGGAGTAGCCGTAACTTGCTGATCAATGTCTAGGGTTTTAAAATGTGGGTACTTTTTAAAGTGTTTTCATGAATTTCCTTTAAGATTGGAGAATTCACTGCAGAAAGATTTGTTTGGCGGCTTTGGTGTTGCAGGATTTAACCCTCAAATCATCATATCCGTACTATTCTTTTTCCAAACCTGCTATTCTTCATCATGGGGTTTTAGCACACAGTAGGGCTCAGAACAGCAGCTTTTCCATAAATTTTGGTTTTTAATCTCCAAGTAGCGAGTATCTCTCTTCTTCCTCCGGTAGCGATGGTAGAGATAAGCAGTTAATGGAGCCTGATCTGAAGCCAGAAGTCCTCTGACGAGGAAGTGGGCCAGATAATTTTCTCTCTGTGGGTCTGGACTGTAGTGGAGGCACAATTCCAGGCTGGAGCTATGAGCAGGTACAGGAGGATTAAGCATGAATTGAAAAATAACAGACACTGGAGCTGGGCTGTGTGATGGTTTACACGAGCATCAGCAATTCTTCCACGTGGCCTTTTGGAAAACTGTGTTTACCCAAGGAGCGAGTAGTTACACACCGGGGTGGTTTGAAACAATGGATTGAGTACAGTTAATTAACACAAGGCTACGCTGTCACCCACCCAGCACACTCAGCTCTCCAAACTAGGGGTAGAATGGAGCGGTAGTAACAGAGACTGTGGGGTGGGGTTATCTTGGGTTTTCAATATTTGTGGTTTGGCTGCAGCAAGTGCAGACTTGCTTGTTTGTTTTGGGTATTTTTAATATTAGCATAGGCATTATGAGTTGGGGGTGTTCAGCCTGGAGAAGAGAAGGCTCCGGGGAGACCTTAGAGCCC
>JAOXJM010000002.1:34653391-34667234 GCA_026413425.1 Tringa solitaria
CCAGGAGAGATGGGGAGGGACTCTGGATCAGGGAGGGGAGCCATAGGACGAGGGGCAACCTCGTCAGATGAGTCAGCTCCAAGGGATTCATAAGATTCTTGTTTCAGGAAATTTATTAGATGGGCAGGAGCTCAATTGCTTTTTATTTAGCCTTACTCCTGAAACTGCTGGCACATGCCTCTTTTGGTGGCTTCTAAGTTATATCCTGCCAAAATAGAAACAAAGACAATAAACGGAAAATCTTTGAAGTTTCAGATTCCAGGCTGTTTATTTTTAACTCGCTCCCGTGTGCTGCTTGGGACGCATCTTTTCCACCCTGAAATGAACTCCTACAGTCTTAAGAGCCTGTGACCTGCCATCTTCGGCTGGAGTATCTCTGGGTGGAAAACTACCACGTTTGATTTTTTCCAGTCTTCTGGGTGGCTTTCTCCCATCCTCCACAAATTCTCCTAAATTGTTTCAGTCACTTCTCTATTCTTACGTTTTGGAATTCAAAACATTTGTGACTCTTATTTTAAAATACCGCACTTCAGTCCAATTTTTTTTTACCTGTTTCTCACTAGTTCTGTGTTCGGAAACGTGACACCGTCAGCAATTAATCTGTAAATTAGTCTGTGTGAAATAAAAATGCTGAAGAACTAGGATAGGTAGGAAACCTGACGCTTTGCCCTGGTGCCTGCGGAGATGTCCCCGTGCCCTTCTCCTGGCGCACACGCAGAGGGAAACGCCTGGGGAATCCTGACCTGGACAACTCTACCCCAGAGAGGCATTTTTTTCCAGGTTTAGCAAGAAAAGGTACCCAGCCAGAAGCAGTTTGGGGGAATAAATGCTTTTTGTGGATGACCTTGGCCATTCTCCCGGCTGGAGAGCTGCGCACAGATCCCGTGGGACCCACGGAGCCGCTGCAGAGTGACAAGGCTGAAGCTGCCACACATCCTGTGGGGCCATCCCTGCGGTGCCATGCTTCCTGCTGCCTCTCCGGATAACTCCGACGGAGACCAGGAGCCGGCTGTGGGACTGGGACTGAAGATCCGGCCACGTTTGCGTGCTGCAGCAGTACTGCAGCTTACTTTTTTAATGTTAGAATAATGTAGTTGGGTCACACTTAAAATATTGCCGGCCCCGTGTTTTCTTCTGTGTATGGAACAAGGAGGTGAAAAGTGATTGGGGGTGGGGGGAGAAGGGCAGGATAGTTCCCAGGAGGATCGTATAGGTCATTATTCCTGCTTCACTTTTTCCTGAAAGCTCAGCCGTACAGGGAGGGTGGGGGAGGCTGGCTGCTGTTCGCAGCCCTTTAACGATGATGGATTTCTCATGTGCTTGTTTACACTGAAAAGTTCAAATAGTGACTTGCTCTGCCTCTTTTTTTTTTTTTTTTTTTGTTTTTTAAAGGGAATGTGGAAATTATTTCCATGTTCCTAATTAGCTTTCAGTACCTCTTAGGGACAGATTAAAGTGCAGGATTCTTTAAATTAACTCGAGTCCTCCGGTACAGTGTGTCCAAATGTGTGATCTCAAAGTGTAGACGCTGATCTCTGGTGTGTCAGGGGAAACAGAACAGAAACATTTGAGAAGCAGCTCTATGTGTGCCACAGTTGCCAAGCTGGCTGTGCATCTGTCCCCTTCCGTGCTTTCTAAATTCATCCTCAGATTTCAGGCTCCTGGGAATATAATCACCGGGGCTCAGAGTTACGTCGCCGTATGTGACCCTTGGGTTTCACGGGCTTCAGCACTTGGTGTTTTTCCCTCACAAGTGTGACTGGGTGGGAAAAGCTGCCCGTCCTTTCAACAACTGCTCCATGTTTTAGAAGGAAAGCAAAGGAATAAAAGGAAATTTTAAATTACCTACAATTTTCTGTTGCTGGATCATCAGTTCTTCTTGTTTATGGAGTAGGCTTAACATCCTTGGGCGTCTCTTCCCAAAGAGCTTTTGTCTGGCTGCTGCTGGTTTTATCTTCTGTTCCTCACCTTTGCTGTGGATGGTGAAACAGAGGAATTCAGGTTGTGACCTCAAGTGTTAATGGCTGGTTGACTGGGTACGGCTCTTAATCCAGAGTATTCATGGGAGATGGACCATAAATCATTGATTTCTTAACATCCTTTATAACTTCACACCCCAAACGCAAACCAGGCAGTGCCCTCCTAATAAACACCTTAGTAACTGGGCAGTGCTCTTAAATTGTTCCAGCATAATTCGACCTTGCCACAACATATGCTGAAGGTGAAAGAGGTTAACTACAGATATTAAAAGTTAATAAGTAAATTTGCAATGTGCTCCCAAACAAGCAATTTCTCAGTAATTATTGATGCAAAACAAACACTTTAGACTTGTAAAGATTTAACTCATTGTTATTTGATGTTGTAACTGGAAGGATGTCATTCATCTGGTCAGTATGGTAGGGCCTTGAACTTGCTAATCCTTAATTGTGTGCTTAACTTCTAAAACAAAGGAAGAGTTCCCTTTGATAACTCTTGAGTTTGATAGGACTCTTGAATATTTCAAGTTATGTATGCACCTAGGCCTTTGCATGGCTACATTTTCTTTTTTTTTTAACATATCATCAATTACGTGCAGCAATTATTCCTAGCAAAATGACTCTTTCTACCTTAAGCGCTAAACGAACTATGAGGAACTCTAATGTTCTTTCATGCTTTGTCATTTGCATGTTTTGTTTTAAATATTACCCTACAGTATGAATTTTTCCCTTAATAATATCAAACCAGTTCAGATTACAAATAAAAGAGATCAAGTAATTACAAAAGAGAACCCATTTTATTTTCCTGTATTTTAGAAAAAACCCAACATTTAGGATCATGTTGATTGTAGTGAATGGGTTGTCTGAAAATACATGTTCCCTGCAGGTAATTATTGATTGCTAATAGATTTTCATGTAGATTGGGTTTTACTCAGGGGAATTATCTTCAGCATGTGGTGTCATTTCCCTGTAGTGTTACTCCCTTTAAAAAGAGTTGGAAGATAATGGGACTAGTTGTGACCTTAAGAGGTCATCTGGTCCATCCTCCTGCCCTAAAGCAGGATGAGCTGTGCTTAAGTCCTTCCCAACAGATGTTTGTCGAACCCCAGCAGAGTCTTGCAGGCAGAAAAGCAAGATTACAGAAAATGAAAAGGAAGATGTAGGTTCTGTTCACTGTATAGTTTTCCTTGTTACCTACATCAGAAGGGAAACATAAATGGAGTTATCCAAACAGGTCGGTCTGGACATATCTTACTATGACTGGAAACTTGAACCTTTCAATTCTCTGTGATGTCCTGAATAAAACATTGAAGCAGCTGAAGTAGCACAGATGATGAATGTGTACTACTGCGTTCCAAAATTTGGGGTTTAAGTTGCTGTCACAGCAGCTGCCAGCACTGTCATTTTAATTCCGTTCAGCATACATTAATTACAAAGTTGTCCCAATTCCTTCACCTGCTCCTGAGTAAAATGAACAGGTTTTCAGCATTATTGAACACCAGAAAAACTGTCTTAGTTGGTTCATGTTGCTTGATAGCCTAGTTCATAGCATTGTCCTCTGCCCTTGAACCTGCCAAGTCACAGGTTTACTGCTGTGGCTCCCTGTGAAGTTCCTACCAGCCTGGCAGTAGGTTGTTCATGGTTTTAGCAATCGTATCCAAAAAAACATAACCACTTCAGATGCGTTTGGTACTGTTTCATATTATATAGAAAATAGAAGTCTAATGTAACAAAGAAGTCATAACTGTAAAGATCTTAGAAACACTTCAGTCAGCTGAAATCTGCAAAATGCAAATCTATAATGATGTATGGACTGTGTGATGAACATGAGCAATGCTTCAGTCCCAGGTTTATTACTCTGCTTTTCATAACTCACTTGACATAGGGGATTAACAATGAGTAAAGAATCAGAGGTTAAAGATAAGTGATAAGGAGAAACTGTAATTGTAGGTGGTGTTTTCTACTTTTTCCAATGCTCAGTTTCACAGATGTTAAAGAACCTCATACACACCTTGAACCTGCACCCACGTTTGTTCCCCCCCTGAACACCAGACCTCTGACAGGGGCAGGCTGCCAGGCTGCAGACCCTGGACATGACCCATGCAACTGCTAATGAGCCATTGAATCAGTCAGAAGAGAAACCTGCAACAAGAATGAAAAGCTGGAATGGCATTTGGATCCCACTTTTCCATCCCCTCCCCAGTTCAGTGCTGTGGTTTCTGCCCCTTCCTCTTCTAATTGAGTGCCTGAGTGCAAAATTAATGTCAAATGATAAAGTCTGTTCCTTAGGGAAAGTCTTGTGGCACCTCCCTGTTGGTTGCTCACGTCCTACCATGCCCCATGTTGTCAGAGATCCAACAAACACCCGATATTGTGTTGCCACCACCCAGAATCAGTAAGTTTTACACGGATGGCTGTTTTCAAGGTGCTAGGAAAATTAAAAAAAAAAAAAAAAGAGTCAAAAGAATTTTTTAAAGTTTAAATAAAATGTATTTGTGTTATAAATTAAATGTATGAACTGGTGCCAAGGATTGGAGAAACTTGGTTAAGCTATGAATTCTGTGGTATAGATATTTTACCTCAGATTTGAGGAAAATTTCAATAGCTCCTTGAAGACTATTTTATTTTGTATTGTAATGACCCTGAAGAAGGTTTTTAGGGTCTAAGACAGGCTCACATTCAGTTTATGTGCAGCCCTCTCATAAAGATATCGTTTTATTGGGCAATTCTTGGTATAAGGAGGGGGTTTGACCCCACCTGGGAGGGCAGTTTGTGTCCCATAGCACAGCTCGAGAGCTTCAGTGCTGCTTCGAGAGTCACCAAAGGGGAAGCCTTTGTATAAACACAGAATTTAACTGCAGGGACCCGAGAGCTCGTCACTGACTCACTTTTCAGTCATGTATTTTGTGCGGGCAGAGAAGGGGAGAGAGGCTTCTCAGATTGCTGGAGATATTACTTAAAATCCAATCTGTGTTCGGGCTCCCAGAAGGTGTTTTAAGCATCTTTTATAACTCCAGTTTGTAGGGCACTGGGAATTTCTGAAATGTGGCAAAGCTCCAGAGATGGGCTCACCAGGAGCAACCTGTCCTTGTGCAGCGATGGAACCGGAGCATTTGACAACGTGTTGTCTGTGTATCTTGCTTTGGATCGGGGCGAGGGGGAGGGATTTATTCTTTCAGCTTAAGTAAATGATGCCCCTTGCTCCTAGGTACAATTCCACGTTCAGTTTTGAATTGATCTTTCACTCCGTGTTCCCTAAGGCAATGAAAATACGCCCAGGGTTCCCAGGGGAGGTGAGGGAAACATCAAGGTTAAGCTATTCCATCGCCTACAGACCTAGGTATGGAAACTGAGGTCCACACAGTGGAAAAAAAAACTTTAAAAGTAACTCATCCTTCTTCTCTGCAGTTAATGCACCCACATCATCTCCATCTCCATTTTTTTCTGTCTTATCTTTAACGGGTGGGGAGAGGGATCATGGAAACGGTCATAGCTTATATGCACTGAAATCAAACAGTGCAATAAAATGACCTCACTGGGCGTGTGTCGCTGTGTGGCAGGGTGAGACCTTTCACCTTCTGGTGAGAACCAGCTCTGCTGATTACTTGGAGAAAACATTCAACAGATGGGCCCTTCTTCATCTTCTGCCACATAATAAATGTATAGCCAGATAACAGCAGTCACTGCGGATTGCACGGCCGCTAGCTCTCTGCAGGGTATTCTCATAGAAGCAGAAATGAAAAACCATCGTTTGAGGGACCGATGGTTTTTCCAGTATTTTTGTCACTTTTCCCCATGTTGCTCCCCGTTAGATGTGTGTCCCCTCTCCCCACGCTTAACTAAGACAGAGTTTGGAATGGTTAAAATGCATGCCGTGAGCGTGGTGGCTGTCAGGCGAGACTGGGGACATATTTTCCAGCGTAATGAGCATTTAAATCACTGTGATGTTGTGTCTGCTGGTTTTGGCTGGTGGTCTGATAGCAGGTTACCAGCTTCTCAGTGCATGTACTGCATGGCTTTGAAACCTCAGCGGCACCGATTGTCTGTCTTCTTTGCTTCACATTCTTTGCCTCTTTATTGACATGAAACAAATAAACGTTTCCGTTGTTGGCAGCATCAGTAATGAAGGCGTCGGTAGCTACCGTGCTGAAGATTTATCCCATCCAAATTCAAGCGTGGTGTCTTCAGAGGTGCCAGGACAGACCACTATCTTGCAAGAGCAAGGAGGACGAGCAGATTCTAATTCCCTAAAGCAGGCTGCAGGAGCGGGAGGGAGGAGTCTGCCCATCTCAGTGCCTTTGGCAGACCTTGCCAATGAAGGTGCCACAGCAGGTCTTACAGGCAGCAACGACAAGTTCCCGACCTCAGCTTGCACCAAAGCAGTGCCATCCCCAGTGAATGACAAAGAGGAGGGAATAGCACACGCCAGACCTGTGGACAGAGGCCCACAATGGGACGGTATCGCTGCCATTTCTATGAAAACCAGCGAGAATGATCCCAGGAACCCCAGCCTGGAGCCCAGCCCCCCCGCAGCAATTACAGAAATGCAAGGGACCACACAAATGAGTCTGAGTGAATTAGGCTCGCTCTGGCAGATCGAGCAGCTGGGTGCCAGGAGGGAACCACATGTCAGCACGTTGCCCCAGGGGAAAGAAGCAGGAGATTATTTTACTGCTCAGGAGGCCAAGCAGGAGCGAGGAGTTTTGGAAGTAGGTCAGGCCCAACAAGGTAGACAGAACACAGATGGTGGAGAGGGTCTGCTAATGAAAAAGGAAACCTTAATCCTAAATTATCCAGCAACAGGAGGCTCAGACGGTGAAAAATTTGGAGCAATTGTGAATGCTCAGGGCTTCACTGCGATGAGTGAAGTCTGTAATCTACAGATGGGGGCTGTAACAACAGCTAAAGGGGATGAGGCAAATCTATCTGGAAGCAAAGGGGAGCAATCAGAAGCCTGTACTTTAATGTCAGAGATGCCTTCGAACTCTCCACATCTCCTCCTGGTACCAAAGGCTGAAGAGCCTTCAAGGGAATATCTGCCTGGAAATGACTCTCAAGATCCAGTGAGGAGTGAAGCAGTGAAAACAGCCTCCGAAAAAAACCAACCCGTTTTTCAAAGAGAGCTTCAAAAGGAGGATGAGCTTGTTAGTGCCGAGCATTTCAGTGTGCCTTTATCATTTAAGCAAGAGGAGGAACAAAAATCAGCTGTCACAACTGAAAGCCCAAAAGATGAAGCCAGTAGCAATGGAATTATAAAAGCTGATGGTGTGTCTAGAGAAAGCACCACACTTTCTGAAACAGAAAGCGTTATCAATCCCACCAAGGAAAATGCCCTGGTAGATAAAAGAGTATTACTGGAAGAATATGCATTAAGTACTTCTCTGAGCAGATCCTCAGAGCTGAATCAAAAAGATACCGATGCGAATCTAACAGGAGAAAAAACTGAAATCAGAACAGAGGAGGCACAAGTGACAGAAACCAGTGAATTACCTGAGGGGTCAAGCGGGGCAGAAATACAACTAGTGCACTCTGTTAGTGGCCACCACCAGGACACGGAAAACACCCATTCGGGACACAGTCCCAAAGAATATAGTCTTTATGAAAAGACTTCAACAAGTGACCTGAGGGAAGGAGCTGGGGCAGATCCTCTGAGTTTAGACAGTAATTTTAAATGGCCCGAGGACAATTCAGAGTCTTTTGGTTGTAAACCTGAACAACAAATGAGCAAAGAGGAAGAAGCTGCCACCAGTGACCTGGAGAACGAGCCCGTGGTTTCACCCCGCTTTCCAAGGGAAGCATACCAACTGAGCTTTGATTGCTTTAAGGCTGAAGCAGAAGGCAAAACTTGGGGCCAGCCGGGCTGTAGCGGGACTGAAAAGGTTTGTTTAGTCGGTGCACACAGTTCACCGCTCCTCTACTCCGAGAACAATAATATTAAGCAGAGTGAGCAGAACGAATCCTGGGAAGAGGCTTTTGCTAGAGAAACTGTGTTAGAGTCTGAATGTGAGAGTCAAGAAAAGCCTGAGAGTTGTAGTGAGTCAGAAGAAAGTATAAACATGTCCAAATCCAAACTCCAGCTCCAAGGCTTAAATGAGTTGGCAGGGACTGGCCAAACTGAGGAGGCTTCATGGATTTTGGAAGCCAAAGAGGAGATCGGTCACATCACTGAAGAGCCTCACAGGGATCCAGAGCAAGAACCTGCAGCTGCACAAAGCTGTGCTGTGGATGCTAAGGAAAATGAGGGTTTTCACCAGGGGAAGCACCAATCTGCGGCGAAAAGTTTCGTGGAGGACACAGCTATGGCACTGAGAAGTGAATGCAAATTGGCTGTGCTGGTGCAAGCTCAGCAGGAGTTAGTGGCTGCAGAAAGTCACCAAAATACACAGATGGCTTCTTCAGAAACCTCCCAGGCTGTAGTTGGTACTTCAGGACCCGCTCCTCAGCAAGTTCACGTGGAGGCAGAGGGTGACAACCACATCAGCTGTCCCCCCGAGAGTGACACGTGCGGCTCTCCGGAGGCCCTGGAGGGCAGTATCAGAGAATTGCAGGAAAATGCAGATGTTCCAACTACTCTTCCCCAAGTGGAGCAAACGGAGGAGTCAGCGTCTGTTGCTGGTGACTTGATTTCAAATACAGGACTCGAACAGCAGAAGCAGCAAAGTCTGGCAACTGTCTCTGGAGCAAAGGGTCAGGAACACAAAGAAAGGGCTCTAAAACACGACCGGCCACCGGACCTAAATAATGACAGCAACATACCAGAAATACCTCTAAACATTTCAAACAACCTTAATGAAGAGTCTTCCGTGCCAGGTCCAGCGCCCGTCCGGTGCGGCTGTGACACAGCAGAAGAAAAGGACGTGGGTGAAGGTGGTGCCGTGGTGTCGGAGGACATGTGGGGCGGGAGACACGGGCAAAACGTTTCTGGTGTGACCACGCTTCGTTGGCGAGATTGCGAGGAGCAAAACAAAACTGATCTCGGGGCAGAAGAAAAGTGCTGCAGTAAGCAAATCTCAGACAAGCCCGAGCAGGATAATAATTCTTTGCTCTGGGCTAGTCAGCATGGAGCAGCACGTCATACCGATGCGTTTCCTAAAGAATCTGACAAGGAGGAACAGCCAGGCCGCATATGCGGGATAAAGGATAATGCTGGTGAAAGCCACACTGCTGCTATAAGCCTTCTTCCAGGGGGACAGGATTCAGCAAGTGCCAGTAACACATCACAGGCTTTGCCGGGCGATACAGAAATAGCACATGCTTCTGATAATTCTGAGAAAAACGATCCTCGGATATCTCAGGCAGAAACTGCAGGGGAAATGCCATTAACGGCAAAAAAGTCAGAAAAGATTGAAGGTCTGACTGCTAATGGGGAAATCATCCAGAAAGATGGAAACGGGGAGATAAGCAGTGAGGACGGTGCTTCTGCCACAGAAACAAGCGATAGGAAACGTGATAAAAGTCCAGGGGCACAAGGATCTCCTTCACCGTTACGGGCACACGGGGAAGCGATTCCCACCCGTAACTCATATAAATCCAGCCTCATTCAAAAGACACCAGAGGAGCCTGGTTATGGTCAGGAAAATTTTACAGCCCTCTCCACAGGGACCTCTGTGCTCAGCCGTCCCAGCCAGCAGCCTGGAACCAGTAGGGACAACGGTGCTGGGGGGGAATTACTACCTAATGAGCTGGAAGCTGTAGCCTGCCCCGATGCCTTAGAAAGTAACTCTAATTTGCAGATTGCTGCAGGTTCTCAGGCGTCTGCACGCTCAGGTCCTTCACCCAGGGTAGGTACAGGTAAACCAGCAAATTCGGAAAACAGCTCCGCGGGGAGTACCTGTGTGAATGGAAAAGACGTTCCCAACCACAGTTTTCAGGGTGATGGAGACAGAAGCTCGGCCCCACCGCGGGCTTCAAACGTGGGGCAGAGCACGGGAAACTCATCGCGGTTCGATTCTGAGGAGCTGAAGAAAGAGGTGTCTGCAATTAAATCCAAAGAAACAAAAAGTGAGGTAAACTTCAAAGAGCAGCGAAGTGACAGTTCAGCAGAGTCTCTTTTAGCTCTCCCTACTCTGGAAGGGAAGCTGCTGAGCCTTTCATCTGCGGGTAAACAAGAGGGCTGTAATGAGGAAATTGCAACCGATAGCTGCGTAGATGACAAGTACAGTAAGATCTTAGAGAAACCTGGGAATTCAGAAAAAATGGAAGAGCTTTTAAAAGAGAATACTAACGTAACCAGGGCAGGGATCAGCATTTCCGAGCAGTCTGCAGAGAACTCTGGAAGGGAGCATGAGGCTCTGACTTGCAGCTCCCTGGACATTGGCTCCAGCCTCCCAGATTTCAGGGAGCACATCAGCCAGATATTTAAAAAATCTGTCCACAGCACACTGAGTGCTGAGATACCCCAGCTTTTGTTGGAAAACCATGCAGGTTTCAAGCAGAGTCCAGTGGCCAAGGACCTGGCAGAACTCTGTGGGGCTGAGAACTTTTCAGAGTCAAACGAGGAAGGCAAAGGAGCTCCCGAGGGCACCTCAGAAGCAGAGGGGCAAGGGTTGTCTTTAGCTACTGAGACTTCCTGCAAAGCTGCCAAAGGCAAATCTCTGCAAGAAGAAAACACAGTGGCAGAGCTGCCTCCAGCAAGTCTCCGGGATGCTGAGCAAAGGAGGCAGCCTGGAAGCTGTTTAGAAGTGGTCCCGAGGTTGGATGGCGCTACACCCGCTGAACGCGCTCCAGAAAATCTGCAAGAAACAGAAAAAACCCCTGAGCATCCAGAGAGCAGTGAGATGGAAAGGGAGGCAGGCGTGTGTGCTGGTGGCGTTGATCCTGAATCGCTAATAAGCTTAGAGATAAAGCAGCGAGGACCAGCTTCATTTGATGGGGCAGCAGCTGAGAACTTCCCTGCATATTCTGCCAAGGGGAAACAACCCGCTGTAGCTGTTATCTCCACAGGCGATGTGCAGAAGAGTGACTTAGGTGGTGCTGCTACTGCAGAGGGAAATAACTTAATTACAGAGTGTGATGCAGAACCAGTTTCAGCTGAAGAGGACGTGAGTCTTCCTACTGAACAGTGCCAGGATCCTAAGCCAAATGATCAGGAGAAAAGGGAGTACGGGGATCCGGAGGCTGCCAAGAGCTTGTCTGACATGGCAGCTTCGGCGTTTGTCCTGGGAGGATCTTACAATCACGAAAAATTGCCAGACAATTTTAATGTGTCACCTGGGGGAAATCGGGAGACGCACATTCGTGGTGATTTTCTGTCTGACATTGAGTCTCAGCATGATATGCAGAGGATACAGGATGATCCAGTAAATGGGAAGTGCTTGGAAACATTGGAAAATCCACAAGATGCCCAAGAAGAAAAGAAAGTGACTGTGCACGGGTTAATAGGTTACCTAAAAGACGAAGTAAGCCAGGGTGATTGCTTGCAAACTGACTCTGAACTAGAATGTAGCAGTATGACCCAGGGAGGTGTAAGAGAGAGCAGTGACACGGTGTTAAGCACAGCAAAAACAAGTAACGAAAAAACTGGAGACATCCCTGAAACAGGTACTGCGAGGATGTTACTCACGGGTGAAGGTGCCTTAGCTGGAAACACCAGCACCGAAGAGCAGGAGGCAGAGCCGTACAAAAACCACCCTCCTGTGATGGAGCAGGCTGAGGATTCTGTGTGTGCAGATGATGTCCCTGTTGCTGAGAATCAGCCCAGCAAGCTGGATTCGGAACAAGAAAGCTCACTTGAGGATGCCAAAAGAAAGCCATCCCCGCTTGCATTAACTGAGCCCGAGAACCTTGACCTCCAGGAACTCCAAGCCGTGGCTGCGGCAGGATTACCTACTGAAAGGTATTTACTTTAAATTACTATGAAACGGTTGTCAGGACCCTGGGGCTTTACAGGGATACAATTTCCGAGGCGGAGACTCATTGTCTGGAAGGTTTTGGAGGATGTGGCACTTACCCTCCTCTTAAATTTCTATTACATTTCTGTTGCTTCTAAATAAGGACTATGTGGAAGGAAAATGAAATAATCTGTAAGGGCAGAGGGGTCCTAAATGCTGAGGAGCACAGTTCTTACCTGTTCCATCTGCCGGTCCAGATTCCTGCCCTCACCTGTACAGATTTCCTTATATTTCCTGGGGTTCACATCTCGTAGCCTAAAGTTAGGCAAACAAACAGCACTTCCTGGCCTTAAGTTAGTGGGCTTTTGCTGAAGTTTTGGTGACCCAGTTAAATGAGACCCACAGCGTTCACTCGGTGGATCGCGGTGTTTAAAAACCAGCCTCCAGTGTAACCCAATTACTCACCCTGTGAGTTGTCTGGGCCTCGCTCTTATCCTCCCGGAGAATATAATTGTATTGACAGTGCCTTTGATCACTGCCTTATTCCGAGTTTCTAATGACACGGAGTTGTTTCAGATGCGAGTTCTTCTTCGCTGGGATTTGCGGAGCCAGAGAGTTGTTGTTTTCTTCATTTTCCAAACCCAGCAGCAACCGCTTTAATAAAGTTAAGACTTTTTTTTTTTTTTTTTTTGGCAAGTTTCTGCTTTGTTGTCTGAATTCTCAGTTGGACGTGCAGTTAATTCAAAAGAATTATAACCTCAGAACAGGTGCTTTCCCTTTATCTACTCACGTCTCTGCTTCTTCCATAACCTCAGCTGATTTCTTGAACCTTGTCCCTCTCCTTCCTGGTCCAGAGGTGGCAGCTAAAGCTGTCACTGCCGAGGCCAGGGGTGACAACAAAAGGGTACAGAGAAAAACCTGAACTATTTCAGACAACAGCAATGAATGGTCTGCAGAGATGGAATCTTTCTAAATATTACCAAAAAATTAGGTGGTACTAGCTGAATAAGGGAGGAAAAGGTTTCAGTGCTACGTTCCTTAAAGGGTAAAATGATAAAACCATATTGTAAGTGAAAATACCTGAAGCGTTTCTGGGGTGAAGATGAGGGGGAGTTCTTCCTGGTGTGCGTCAGTCTGGGAGGGAGGCTGAGGATGAGCTAATTGCGTGAGCAAAACGTTCGTTAGAAGAAGTGTTGGAGGCCTGATCAGCTCTATGGCTTTCTCTTTAAGGATCTGTCTATAAAATGACAAGGAAAGTAGACCCTGTTCTTCCTCTCTAGCTCCTTTCCTTCCTTTTTGTTTCCCTTTCTGTGATGGGAAGCTTCACAGTGGGTAGATTTGAAATTACCCAACAAATTGCTGGCATGGCCGGGTCCAGAAGCCTTAGGGGACCCCGGGGCAGTACGTGCATGTGTTTATGCATGTGTTTCGTATCAGGGCGGGTATCATACTTTAAATAAATACCTGTGGCAAGCAGGGCAGGGCTCTTGAAACAGCTGCTGGCAATTCGTGGAGTGGTTGTTTAATACTTGCATAGGCTTTAGGAATTCGTTATCACCTGTTTTTCCAGCGGGAGGGTTGGTGGCACCAGGCAGCTGCTCCTCACGGGCTGTCACACACAGGGAAAGGCTCCCTGCTCAGTCCTAGATTTAACCAGCGGGGACTCTCAGAGGTAAAGAGGAGCCTCTGCTTCGATCAGGCTCCTTTTTTAGAGGAATATACGTTTATAATACAAAAGGGAAGTAGAAAGTATTAGTTGAGCAGGCTGCTCTGTCTCCAGCAGGTCCGGCGCCAGTCCAGTTTTCCTCTGAGCTTAAAACTGATTTTATATAGTAGAATTTCTAGCTGTGTTCCGTACCCTGCGTACTCCGGTCACAACACTTGCTGCTGCAGAGTGGTTTCCAGTCGTTTATTTCCCTCGAATCATTACAGAGGATAAACTATTACAGCCGTGCAGAAAAAGGTGCACGTTTCTGACAGCTGAAAGAGTGGTCGGGCATTGGAATAGGCTGCCCAGGGAGGTGGTTGAGTCACCAT